>JAJJMA010231274.1:0-48523 GCA_023529015.1 Papaver nudicaule
CATATACTCCCACAAATTATGCCATCTGTAATGAATTCACATTTTCGGTTTCGATAAACATCATACTATGGTTAAAACAAACCTTTGAATTATTTAGGAAAACCATTGAACCATCATTAGTCTTCAAATCCAATTCTATTATCTGGGAACGTAAATCTTCATCAAAACTGAACAACCTTAACTTACAGGTGTTTTAAACTAGGTTTCCAGCCATTCTACAATTCAAAAGGTGTATTTGAAACTGTTTTGCTCAAAAAACTATTTAAATTACACAGTTGTATGAAGGTCAAACATCCACAAACATACCGATAATTATGCATGAAACTTCATGCCTTTAACCATTTTCATAAGAGTATGATTTTTCCTTTTACTATACACCTTTATGCCAATGATAATTTGGACTTGTGTATTGAACAACAATGCCAAACTTTTGAAGATCTTATGTAAAAGGTTCAAGATGTTATCTTGTTCGTCATACCTTTCACAAAATTCACCACCTCGTTTGAATCTTATGATTTTCACTTCTCTATAATTGCCTCTCAATTTCAATAATGCAATTAATAGAAGTAACAATAATGTAAAAATCGTCAATTAAGGTGAAAACAGTTTATCTTCCAAAAGTTTCGACAATCAAAAGTCTACAAAGTAATTATAATCAGCAATCTAAGAACAATAGCTGGTCTGTCATAAAGATACATACCAACTAGACTTACAATAGTACCATTCCTTCAATAAGATTCTCCTGTGGGTAAAA
The DNA here is from genome assembly GCA_023529015.1 of Papaver nudicaule. Taxonomy (NCBI): domain Eukaryota; kingdom Viridiplantae; phylum Streptophyta; class Magnoliopsida; order Ranunculales; family Papaveraceae; genus Papaver; species Papaver nudicaule. The sequence continues at coordinate 755 of JAJJMA010231274.1, forward strand.
GCTTATCAAGGATCAAAGTGAGACATGAAAAATATCTAAAGATATTTCACATTCTCATGATACAACATTATGCTTGTTTAATACGAGAACAAGAATCACATGTGGGTGAAACTCGTCGTGAAATGTATTTAACAAACTCATATAATTCCAAAGTTCATCCTAATACACTGTGAATTGAAGTCACTGTGGTGGCTATTATTTCACATGTATATTAAACATTTAGATAATCTTTAGGTTTGTTCAACGTGGGAACCAAAACTACCTGTGGGCAGCTTTGTTCTAATCGTTAAATCAAACTAAGAGGACTCAAAGCACTTACAACACTTTGACATATAATAGTTCAGTATCGCTGTGGTGAAACTAAACAATATAACAAAGTGTAAAATTGCAAATACCACACAGACCTTTCTTGTGATATCATACTATAAATAGTCCCACTTAATGATATCATACTTGACTTAATCATGACATCAATGAATTATTAACAAGAGTATGAGTAACCCGAAAACAATAACTTAAATTCATTGCAAAGCATGTCATGTAAAAATTGTGTAGAAACCAACACACCTAACTTGGAAAACATTCAGACTTAATGAATCTTTCGCAATCCAACATCAAGCGTTAAGATAATAAATAAATATTATTCAATAATGAAAATTCGTTTAGGTAAACTCTATAATGCATTGCTAGATTGATTAATTAAGTACGATAAGTTTTCTAAATAAGACGAACATTTTTGAAAAATAAATAAATATATATATATAAGAATTTATCCAAACAAAAGCTTCAATATCTTCAGAGAATACACCGAGTTTTGGATATAAAACAACAAAATCTGACTGCTCCTGAAAAATACAAAAATCCATAATGGGTCACTCAACTCGATAACGACTTAATTCAAAACATTAAATGAATTTCATTAGCGTACTTTAAGAAATAATGGAAAATAATGTGTCATTTACTTAATCTGGATTTAATATATACGTCTAGCCAAAAATGGTAAAAATAGACACTCAAGGGTGAAAACAAAAGACATTGACGCTAGACATCTATGAAGACGTAAAACAATTCAAATCCAACACTTAATGCGATTCAAATTCATAATATATGATCAAAGATCATATCCTGCAGTTTTTTCTTAAATATGTGAACTCGAATCACCTGTGGATAATTTTTGTTCTAATTATTTAAGCAAAACAAATATTGTACGCATTTAACAATATGATTATGGCTGAAATATTCTTTGACATCACTGTGGTGATAACCAAAAAACTAAAATAATACCATTATCAAAATAGGTCGATAATTGCAAACCTTAGCTTTACGGTTTGCAAATGCTTACATTAACATTATGATTATTGCTAAAATTAAACATTCTAGCATCACTGTGGTGATGGCTAAAGAGTTTTACGTAATGATCTTAAGTGCAATAATCTTACATAATTAAACAACCATCAAACGAAACCATAATATAATGCACATACATATTCATATCGTAAAGCAAAAAACAACCATAATAATGCAGATAAAAATGGTTTCGATCATCAAAATTTACAATGAAATCTTTCAATAAAATTAAATAAACGTTAATGATGTCGATAAAGCGGAAGCGTTTAGTTGGTTTAAATTTCTTAAGGTGAAAACCACTTCATCAGTTCTTAAGGAGAAAATCTTTAAGTGTACACATTATATTCGAAAATAGGTTCTAATTATCAATTGGTTTCATTTATAATAGGTTTATAATAACCTAATCCAAGACATAATTAAGTTAGAGCCAAAATGAGTTACTACTGGTTCATTTCAGAACCGGTTTAGGTAGTACATGATTTGTCAGGAACAGTTAAGTTGGCCATGATCAAATCCAAAACGGTTTGGATTAACTAGGTTCAAGTGGACCGGTTCAGTCAGGTCCAGGTTAGTAGGGTGAACTCGGTTCAGGTGGTGCAGTTCAGAACCAAGTTGGACTAGGTAAGGCTGGATCGATTAAGATAGATGACCATCTTAGTCCAAATAAGCCGACGGGATCGGACAGGGTCGACCTCTACTTTCTGATGCGCTGATTTTGGACAGGGCCTTACTTTAAAGTTTGCACCAAGCAAGGCCCAACTTTATTCATTAAAACACAGGCCCAAAAGAAAATATAAAGACCTAAGTGGACCTTAATTAGTTAATATCTTACCCCATTACCCGTTAAAACTTTCCTTCACATTTTTAATCTTCCCATCTTACGGAAGATCAAAAGACAACTAAAGTTATGAAACCTGACCGATTCTTTAGTGCGACCATGAATTAACCTTTAAAAAACTTCTCAAGATCCTTACCATAGGAGTTTCCCTTGTTAAAAGTTAAGTCGTGACCTGCTAGTATTTTCTCAATCCCTGTAGTTCCTTACCATGTTCGATGAAGGATTGGTACCCCTTAGTAAGGGAAAATCAAAGCCAATAGCAATCTTTATTCTCTACTTACGTTTGAGAGTTTCTGAGAGGGAACGTGAGGCCTTCCCTTCACGATGTTTTCTAAAGTTCATTTTTCTTACATGCTAACAATTACCAATAACAACCGTTCATCTAAGAAGTGAAAACCTCAGAAAGACAATTTAGCTCTTTATTTTTAAAGGGTAATTTGGCAGCCTGAAGCAGAAGTACAAGTTGCTGATTTTTTTTTTTTACCGTATTTTAAAACTTTTTTTTTTTTGGCTTTTAAAAGTCATTCCAGGATTAGGTTCGTACTTTTAACTTTCTATATTATCATACACTAGAAGCAGATGTGCTCCAGAAGGAGAAGTCAATCCCAGAGTCGGAAGCAAAAAGATTTTGCTTTAAAAAAAGTTAATTTTTCTGTTTCTAAAAGTCATCATAAACATTTGTTGCTAAACCAACTTATGCCTTTTCTGCTTTCAAATGTCGTAAAGCAACTTCTAGAAGTTCCAAATACCCTATAAGTCAATAATTATTTGCATCCAAACAGCCCTTTTGTCTTCTACTTCAACTTTTGCTCCATGTATTTTCTCCAAAATTACTTTGAAGATCCTTCAATCAATGGTATAGAAATTAAGGTTTAGGGTCTTCAACCCATTGTTCTACTTAGTCCTTACTTACTAGTACTATAATGGCTTTGTGTGAATGTTTCTAATCACTAGTATCTTTGATGACTGCTGAAATTGCCTACCAAGTGTTTGTATTAATTAGTCAGACACTTTCTTGTAGGAGGAAAATGGCACCATATTGTTGTAACGGCACCCGAACCATCTTGAGTAATCAAGTTTTGGGTTCTCAAAGTTCATATTTAGAAATGAATGATCGAGCTCCGAAGATTGATAAAGATTCCAAAGAGAATGTGGATTCAAGTTCATTGTCGAATGAAAGGGATGAATTATGTTTGGACATATTACTGTGGTTAAGAACAGCTGCCTTGAATCCTTGCAAGCAAAAGGCGCCACTGGAGAAACTTATGAGGAGACAGATTCTTAAAGCAAGGGAACATATATCTGTGAGCACTACTGAGTTTCCTTGGGTAAATTCTAACACATTGTCTTTTCAACTTTTTCTTTCGTCATTGTTTTGATTGTAGTTAGCACGTAGAAGACTATACCGTAAACTCATCAGTCCCACGAAGTTTTCATCCCGAGTTGACAAGGAAACTTTGGTGTCTGTTTTACCAATATGTCCGTATAATCCTAGACCCAAATATAGTCACATAATGCTTCCGAAGTTTGCTTCCTTGTGCACATAGAATTGCATTCCTCGTGATACATTTAATTGATTACCACCCAAAGTTGGAAGTAGTGGCTTCCCCATTAGTTGTATAGGAAAAAAAGCTCAAGATGAGAAAAATATAGGTGATTATTGATCGTATTGGTTTAAACTCGAATCGAAAGTTTGGCATGTTGTTAGCTTAGTTCTTACATTCAGTTGACTAGCTAGTTAATATCTATACAACATCTTTTTTCAGAAACAGCGGAAACTTGATCTGTTACAAAAAAGAAGTGGCGTTAGCCCTCTGGCAAAACCAATTGAGCAAAGTTCTTTTGCATCTTCAGTTCCATGCTTAATCAATAGCACTCACCCGACTGAGAGGTCTCAGCAGTGTCTTTGCAAACCTTCCATCTCAGTGGGGTCATTGAGATACTGCAATGATCTCTCGAGAAAAAGGGTCCGAAATAGTCCTTTTTACGAATCTGGTGATTCAATTAGTGTTGCATCGACTCCAAAAAAGCCAAACTTGCAGAACATGGGGAACCAGCCACTGAAGGAGAGCAACGGTCTTCCATTGACGCAGGTGTGCATGCCTCAAGCTAAAATAACCAACAACTTTTACTTTTCACCTTTGTCCAACTCTGATGATTCAAGTGTGTCGAGTGAAAATAGTCAAGAGAAACATAAGACCGCTCGTAGATCACCCAGGTTACAGAACTTCACTGGAGATTATCTCCCAAGAATTGAAGTTCCAGATGGCACGCGTCATCAGGCTGACATTCTGCCTCAAGCTAAGATAACCAACGAAAACTTTTCACCTTTGTCCAACCCTGAAGAGTCAGTAGATAATTCAAGTACGTCGAGTGAAAATAGTCAAGAGAAACATGTTAATTCAAGTATGTCGAGTAATAATAGTCAAGAGAAACATAAGGCTGCTCGTAGATCACCCAGGCTGCAGAACTTCATTGGTGATTACCTCCCAAGAATTGAAGTTCCAGTTGGCACGCGTCATCAGGCTGTCATTCCAGATTATATTGGGCCGAGAAAAAGTGATAATTCCTCAGCAAATGGTCAAAGTGATTTTTTGGATTCAAGGTATCTGGGTACCAAAATATGGCCAATTGAAGGCAAAAACACAGAAGATAGTGAAGGAGAAGGGATAGGAAAGGGAAGATCAGACTCCTGCTCCTGCTACTCAAAGGGGTGTGGAGGTTGCATCAAACTTCATGTATTTAAGAAAGGACTCCAGCTAAGAGAGGATCTAGGAACTGCTTTCTTTACTTGGAAGTTCGACGAAATGGGTGAGGAAGTTGCTAAGTCTTGGACAGCAGCAGAACAACAGTGTTTTGAAACTCTTGTGAAAACGGACCCTTTATCTCAGACCGATAATTTCCTGGAGCCTGCATTGAAACGATTCTCTGGAAAATGCAAAAAAGTATACTTAGTTACTACTTCAATGTATTTGTTCTTAGACGCCTGAGTAAGCAGACCAGGTTAGCTGCCAAACTTGTAAATACCTACGACGAGGATGATGTTTTGGAAATGAAGAATTGAACAAAACGTGAAAACACCAAATACTTGAGTGGAGGTCGTTGAGACAATACAACACCTGCTCTCAGTTTTGTAATCTCTGACACACTCAATCGAGGTCTGTAGCTATTACTCTGTTGTCTCGTCTTCTTAATGTTTGGTTCATAACTACCTCAGTTGAGGCTGTACATGTTGATCGTCGCAACTTTCAATCTTAGCTACTTAGCTACCTCAGTTGAGGTAGTTTAGCTGTACTCAAATAGCCTAGTTTTAGAATTTCCTTTTCATATTGAGTTTCTGGCAAACAGGAATTGCCTTCGGGTGAGTTCCGAAAGGAAGACCCAAATACTTATTGCTGATATTCATCCAGGCTAGTCTGTCTTCAGCATAAATGCTTGCAATAGAATAGCCACAAGATTACCGTTTCTTGTTTGCTGGCATTTAGTAGAATGCGAGTCTCATCTTCCTCCTTCAATCACTTTGATGGCCAGAGATCGTCTGCAATTTGCTGCCTGGAAATTTATATTTTTCAGTGAATTTAATCAATGTTATTCATACATTTAGTTCTAATTTATCGCTTACATCACTGTCGAAATGGGGAACCTCTAGTTGTATGGAACTGTTGTTTTGAATGCCATTGGGTTTTTCTGCTGCAACAAAAAACTCTGTTTAATGTGCAATTACGAATAGCCTGCAACTCGTTACTTCAAAATAGATGATCTTATAATGGCAAACACGATTTGTTTCTGTTTCCCACAGCAACATATGTAGCATACTGTCATGGTGTCTCCATCTCTCTCAACACTGACATTTTCATTTTGCCACAACCTTTTACACACCCACATAACTCAATGATGCAAATTTTTAGCATCCAATATGGTTTAAATACGGAAAATTCAATCGTCTTACCAAAGCAGCTCTGCAGGAGTAGCAGCAGGACCTCTTACCACTTTCGGAGCAGTCGCCGAATTCGGCACATTTATACCTCTAAAATTAGATTTCAAAAGTTTAAAGGAAATATCATACACTAAAAGCTCTAAGTTGTAAAAGCTCCCACGTCGCGCGGTGACAATACCACAACTTTCTATTGGCCGAGAAGGGGAGTTTGGGAGGGAGGCATTGTGAGAAGGACACTTGGCCTCTTTTGATTGGTTGAAAAACAATTACACTCCGTTTACACTTTTTTATAATTTCACCCACGTTAGTAACGTACACCTACTTTACTTAACTCAAATTTGGACCAATTAATATTTGACAAATATATCTTAAACTAACACCGTTAAAAAATAGGTTACCTATTTTAAGCTCGGCCTCCTATTTGGTCTTTTCACACACACCCCGGAGCCTGTTTCGGTCTTTTCGCTTAAAATTAGATTTTTTTTGTGTCGTGCAAAAGAGTTCCCTCATTCTCTTTGCAATTTGCTTCCTAATTCCTATTTTAAGTTTTGATTCTTTGCTAGGTGAGAATTCCGTTTTTTGTAGGCATGCACTAAAATCTCTAATATGTAGAGGGCTTCTCCGATTAGATTAATTATGGAATTAGATTTAGGGCTATGAATTCGAATACCGATTGATTTTGGAATTATCAGCAAGAGGAAGTGAAGAAGTTGCAGAGATTGTCAAGGTTATACAGTGGAGCAACAATGGACACCTCTAAAGAAGATGGCCTTAATTTACTCGAACGTGCTTCCGAGCAACTCGAGGGAAACGGATGACAAAGTTGCTTGATGAAGAACTTGAAGAGGATGAATTGTTTTGGAATCAGGATGCCCTTAAAGAGGAAGAAGATGATGTTAATGTGTTCGATAGTGATTTTGATGAAGACGAACCTGAACCAGATGAGGAGGGAGTCAATGATGCAGATGTAAGGGAGAAACCAAAGAAAGAAATTGATGCCTCCTGGAGGAAAAACATTGGCGAAAAGAATTAACTTATTTCCTGGGAAAACTATGAGGAAGAAAACAACCAAGAAGAAGTCCCTCTCACAATTGGAAAAATCTTCGGAAGATGAAGACTCTCCTAGGAAGCATCAGACCACACCAGAACATCATGATGTCCATGATGATATAGAAGGTGGTGAGAGAACAGTGAGGAAGTCTACGAGAACTTCAGTTGTTGTGAGACAAGCTGAAAGAGAAGCAATAGTGCAGCAATGCAAGCGACATCAAAGCCGATTAAAAGGTAGAAAGAAGCTGTAGAAAAGAGAATGACCCAAGAAGAAATGCTTCTAAAAGCAGCCCAAACTGAAATCATGAGAAGTTAAGAAACTAAAAACTTGGAGCGCGTTTTGGCAAGGGGAAAGAAGTTAAGAAACGAGCAGTATAGCTGGGAAATCCCTGATTTTGATCTCAACCCTGGCCATGCATACTAAAATGGGACGTGAGCAATTGTGTGCATACGCTAATTACGCTGTTGATCTTAAAGAAAACCTCAAACCAGCAACATTACGTATACAAGAGGCAATGCACTTTACTTGCAAGCAAGATTGGCTTAACCCACCTTGCCCTGAATTAACTGATACCTCATCATGTGAAATTGAATTCGACCCACGAGCGATCGAGAATATAACAGCTGCGGCAAATTTGAAATGTTAGTGAACCCTTCTTGAACAGCTAAGCTTCCGAAGACAATAGGCTCTATGGGGAAGACTGGCATGAAAATAGAGGCTCCAGGAAAAGAAGCATAAACACACCATGAGAAAGAGTACTAAAAAAGAGCTAACAGAAACAGCTCGCTAAATCAGTACTGCAACACCCACTGGTTGTACTTAATATGTTGGTTTTACAAGTAATAGCTTTAGTTTTTTCTTTAATTTGAAGAGGCGGGGTTAATAGGCACCTGCTTTACTTTTTTTTTGTTTTTTGATTGAACTAAAAGTTTTATTTGAAAAGGAATGTTTGCAATTTAATTATGTTTTTGTGAAATTTTAAGTATCATTTTTTTAGTGGATACCATTGATATAAAAATAAAATAAAAAACAAATTAAAAAACAAATTATGTATTTACTGGAACTTCGTATGAAACTTATGTATTCATACTTAATGCTAGAAGGAATCAATTTCGGTGCATTTTTGAATCATTGTGATGCTACATTGCACATGACTTTTAGCTATCAGTAACTTTATCATGCTATGCAATCATCTTCTTTTGAATTATCAGGCCACAATATTTTTTTGGTGTGGACGCTCTTTTGTGGGAGTGCAAGACATGGTTAACTAAGGCAACAACAATCAAGTGGCATTCTTCAATGCATATGGCAACTCGCAGTAGAAAACCTAAAAATTTTGTCGGTGTTTTTCTTTTAATTTATCATACTACTATGGACTATGGAGATGCATGCAAGTGAGCGGATTCACTTATTAAAATAGATGGTAAATTGAATTTCACCATTAATCGCTTAAATTTTGTGTAATATCTGATGTATGTTGGTCATGCGGCACAACTATCGAGAGAATAGATTACATCTTTCAATTCACAAGCAATGACCGGGGTAAAAGACGAGGCGATGTGGTGTTGGTTAGCTATTCTCCCATATCTTTAAGCGTATGGATTATGGCATTTGATAAGAAGTAGAGGTGTTTATAGTAATGGATAATAAGTAGTTTTTTGATAAGTGCATAGTCCTCATCCATCTATATAAAAATTAACTAAAAGATTGAGCACACTGGCCTACGTCGCCGACTCGACCAGACCAACCATACACTTTGATCCACGCCCTGGATTATTAATTTGACTCGACTAATTCAACACCGGACCAGTCAATAACTTACAAAAATTAACAAAAAAATCAAACAACGGCGTATCGCGCCGATAACAAACTCAACCGACAGTCAGGATCGAAAGTTGCGGCTTATTTGACTCGACCAATTAAACATCAGGCCCGTAAGCTTAGGCTTATAAATAACAACGGGGTTATAGCCGCGCCATATGTCCAACTCAACTTATAAATAACAACGGCTTATTTGATCCGTCCAACTCAACTAATTTGACACAACCAACTTAACACCGACACCATATGTCCCGATTAACGTATTGTCGCAATTCCCAGGGCGTAGACCACAACGATCTGTCAAAATAAACAAATAGGTTATTTCGACGTTATTTTGTCACCCTCGAGAAAATCGTAAATGTACACGATTAAAAAGGCGAGAAACACCACTGAGGTGGCCTATGTCTGCCCCTTTATTTTCTAATCCACGGTCGGGAACGCTGATTTGACCCGACCGACCAACACCGGTCATTTTATAAAAATTAGATCTTGATCGTCTTTATAAAAATTAACAAAATGGTTGAGCAACGGCCTAAGACACCGAATAAACTTTAACCTTTCATTTGTGACCAACTCAAAATTTTGATCCAAGTACGGGATCGTTGATCCAACTCATATTTGACTCGGCCAACTCAATACCGGCTTATAAAAATTAATTTATCAACATTTTCATCCACGGCCGGAATCATAGTCCAACTAATATGACTAGAGCAACTAAACACCATCTTATAAAGATTAACAAAAAGGTTCAGCAATGACCTACGGTGCCAAACCGTCAACTAAACACCATCACTCTTTACAAAATTCTCTTCGTTTTCATCACTATCGACATCTTTTTCACTTGCGTCTTCTTCTTCAATTTGATTTTCATCTTTTATATCGACGGAGTTGTCATACTCCTTAATTTTCTCACTGGGTTGTTAGCACAGTTTCTATCACTACGAGGCTCATATTCAGGAGATGGTATAGCGTGGATGGATGATCTGTGACTATCACTTGATGTCTCGATCAGTTTCTTTACCGGATCATATAGTTCCTCCAACCATTTTCAACGCACTGGCCATGGAAAAAAAACATCCAGTGAGTAGTGGCACCCCTATGCATAAGAAGAAACTGTAGCAATAAAACCATGATCTAAGATCTTTAGCAATCAATTTTTGAAAAAAAAATTGTATGGTGAACGATAATCATGTAACATAGACAAACCTTTCGTAATATCACAATATCTGGCTAATAACAACCTAAAAATCCTGGATGACACTTTGAATTGATTAAGACTCATGTTCTTATATACACAATATTGTATGTCCTTGAGGAAGAAAAGCAGGTGTAACGCTAAATAAATAAGTTTAAATATCTATCTATAATCGGTTCTCCAACTCCACAATATAACAGATGAGATTATTTACAATTCATGGCTAAAAACATATTCATACTTCACCTTATAGTGCAAAAAGGATCATAAACTAACTTAATAAAATAAAGTTTAAGTATTGACCTACGATACACCCATAGGAAACTCAATAAAATAAAGTTCAAGTATCGACCTATAATACATGGGTGTCCAATTCTCACCTATAATACATGGGTACCCTGTTCTCACCTATAATACATATGGGTAACTAATTCCATAAAATTAATAAGGGTGATGTATATCACCTCTAATACACGTACCCAACTTCCACCCTTTAATACAAATGACTATCTAACAATTCATGAGTAAACATATCACCCTATAGTGGAAGGTATCACCCTATAACTCATGGGGACTCATAAAATAAAACACACATGTACCGAACTCTAATTATCATTGCATGATTGAACTCTAAATATATATTCTCTCAAATTAATTTACCCTATAGTGCATCGGATCATTTTATAATCATGGGCACCCATAAACTGGCCAACTCAATGAAAAAAGTTTAAGTATATATGTATCCGTTATGCACTCTTACCGTATAATATTTTCAAAAAGGAAGAATTTATTAGATGAAGAATATACAAACGTTACAATATATACAATGAGAAGAAAAATAAAACTTAGGGTAAAAAAAAAAAAAAAAAGAGTCACAATCTAAAACACACAGAGAAATATTGACATGTAATGGGTAACTCGCTGCCTTTGTCCAACAAAGTAGCTAGCAGAGTACCCACCCTTTAATTCAAATCATCTCTGTTTTTAAAGTAAGTATAGTCTTTTCAAAAGTAAGATTATTGTTTTAATGATATATATACGAGAGCATCGTATAATTCATGCGAACATATAGTATATTCATTATGAATTATCCACCTTATACTCATCCTATAATTCAATCAATAACTCACTCAATGGTTATACTTTAAATATCCACCTATATACACGGGTATCCAATGATCGTCCTATAATATATCGGTATCAAACTCTCACAATATAATACCCGGACTCATTATGGGTAAACACATATTCATTCACAAGTCCTTCAAAAAAAAAAATCATTAACAAGGTACGAGTAACTACGCCCGGTGCGTAGCACGGGCTCAAATCTAGTATAAATAATATATACAACTTTTTGAACAACATTCATTCAGCGTGGTGGTAAGGGGTCTATCACAGTATGTAGGTGGTCCAGGGATCGACGAATTCCTAGCTTCTAGCAAAAGAAGAATGCGACATCCATTTGCGTAGCACACTGAAAAGCATTTCCTATATAAACACAACTTATAACTTAGAGAGTTCACGATTTGCTCATTCTGCGTCAATCTGATAAATGTGACTAGTGAAGTTAAAATAGCAACGTAAAAAAAAATATGGACGATATAAAATGTCTAAGTTCTTTAATTTTTCTGATAAATTTATTCTTTTGTCGGGTTGAGCTTAAACGAAGGAGAGTTAAATTATAAAGTTTATCAACTTAGGTCAACACAGTTATTTTGTTTACTACAACATTGTTGAAAATCTACTGGTCATTGAGTATAGGATGTTGGAGTAAGCTAAATAGAGGTCGGGAAGACTTTAGGAGACGATTTCCAAGAGATTGTGCGAACTATAGTCGGATGTAGGATTCAGCCACCGAAGTCAAAACCAGTTACCATATTAAGCTTATTTGACAAATATCAACGGTCAAATTGGCTTCTATAATTGTTTCCAAATTTCAACACCTATGAGAATTTGTCTATTTAGGTTTTGAGCAACCAAGCAGTTTCTAATACTTCTGTGTATTCTCTTGAGGAAACCTCTTAGATGCGCCTACCATTTACCATATTAAGCTTATTTGACAAATATCAACGGTCAAATTGGCTTCTATAATTGTTTCCAAATTTCAACACCTATGAGAATTTGTCTATTTAGGTTTTGAGCAACCAAAACCTAAATAGATTTAATCCCCCTTCAACACCTATCATCTCGCCTATCCCCATCACCCCGGTGACTTCTAATGCTCCAACCCACACCTCTGGCAAGAACCCTTCCCCCACAGCTAAGGTCAACGCTATCGCCGAGAAAGGAAAAGGAGTATCGGGAGCATTAACTATGGAGGAGTTAGCCAGACGACAAGACGTCCTCGCAGAAAGTCAAGGCAAGATGTTCGACACTCAGCTAGGAATCCTGGATTGTCTCAAAACTTTAACCTCGAAGCTGTCAAGTTCACCAGTCAAGGAGACCCCTAAAGTTGCTACTACAGGTGCCCGCTCGACTGTTATCCACATCCGAGATGACGAAGTGCCTTCTCTCCCAGAGGAATCTCGCCAAAGAGGAGGACAACCATCCCGCTATGTCACGGCAGACGACTTGGAAAAGCTGCTACGAAATCGAGAAAGAGAGACGGCGCTACCTATCCACCAACACCGGCCACCGTACCCGCACGAAGTACATAGGATTGCCCTCCCCAAAGGATATGTATCGCCCATGTTCTCCTTGTATGAAGGAACTGGGAATGCGCGTGAACACATCCCGCTATTTCTGGAGTCCCTGGGGGAACACGAGTACAACCATGTCTTGAGACTCAAAGAATTCTCGAAGTCTCTCACTGGAAGAGCCTATACCTGGTACAATAATCTTGCTCCGAACAGTATTGGGACCTGGGGCGAGATGGTGAGTGCCTTCTACCGCAAGTACTTCTTCGTGTCTGAGCAGATAACACTATCCGATCTCGGAAGAATGTTTCCAGAGACCTAGCGAGCACCCGAACGACTACGTCAAGAGATTCAGAATCCAAGCCCTTGACTGCCACGACCCGAACGTCACGGAACAGCAGTTGGTGGAACTCTGTATCAACGGAATGATTCCCGTATATCGAGCCCTCTTGGAGAACCTCCGCTTTCAGACCTTCTCTGAGCTCCATGAAGCTGTGAAGAGGTCCGCCACCACTGCACCCCGCCCTGTTAAAAAGGACTAAACGCCTGTAGATGGTGAAAAATGAGAGAGGGACAAGATTGTCAAAAACACTCTCGAAAATATGTCTTAGTAAAGGCAGTCGCCTATTCAGGCTCATCTATATAGCTCAGAATGCAATTCATTCCATGAGCTGAACAAACTCTCTATGAGCTCTCTCTCATAACTCCGGTGGGGAGGGTAATATCATAGAGCAGTACTAATGATCTCACCAACATATTAAACCCATCGATCAGCTCAGAGCCAGACCTCGCTTGATGGTACACGGTGAAGAATCAACAGAGACGTATCCTCATGGATTTCCTCTTAAAAAAGACTCAACATACGAGTCTCGGTGCAAACCTCAGGAATATTGGAGCTCCGGGCCGGTCCGGAGCTCCCTGAGAAGCATACACCAGCCTAAATATGCCTAAGCAGACCTAATCCCAAGTTCAGGAAGGTCTAGCATACCATGGATAAACACGCCATGACCGCAGGTGTGTTGTAGCATAGGCACTCACACCACGACTAAGGCACAGGCTGCCCCAAAGTCGACCTTGGCCAGACGCCAAAGCCATAAATGCCACATAGCATGGCACCACAAACCATGAGTCACCATGGATTCACAAAATTCAACATTGGCCAAGAAGCCAAGGCCATGGCGGAAAACGCCACAAACCTACAAAGAGCATGGCCGCAAACAGGCTAGCCTTGGCCATAGGCCAAGGCCGTGGCGCCATGATCCATAGCGCCACAACAAGATAAGCCTTGGCCAAAGGCCAGGGCCGTGGCGCCATGAGCCATGGCGCCCCCACATCCAACGTCAAAACACGTTATGAACTGGCCTTGGCCAAAGGCCAAGGCCGTGGCGCCATGAATCATGGTGCCACCATAACTCTCGTCAAAACACATTATGAACTGGCCTTGGCCTTTGACTCCCGCCAGAAACACGTTATGAGCTGGCCTTGGCCAAAGGCCAAGGCCGTGGCGCCATGAGTCATGGCGCCACCATAACTCGCGCCGGAAACACGTTATGAGCTGGCCTTGGCCAAAGGGCAAGGCCGTGGCGCCATGAGCCATGGCGCCACCATCACTAGCGCCAAACACGCAGTTTCAATTTGGCCTTGGCCAAAGACCAAGGCCATGGCGCCATGAGCCATGGCACCACCATAACTAGTGTCAAAGATGCACTTTCAATTTGGCCTTGGCCAAAGACCAAGGCCGTGGCGCCATGAGCCATGGCGCCACCTTAACTAGCGCCAAAGCGTCATCAAGCACTTATGGCCTTGGCCAAAGACCAAGGCCACTCCTATACTTGTGTCCAGGAGACACTACATCATGTTGGTCACGACAATCAGTCGTACAAACCTACTCTACTCAACTCAACTACGCAATATCCGCGTATCACTCGCTCGAGATATCAAAACATCACGCGGGGGGATAACTTTAGGGGTATTGGTCTGGCGGTCTACGGCAGTTGAAAGAAACTGATGGAGATAGTGGGCAGTTACGAGAAGATGGCACGAGTGGGCATGTTCCACACAACTCAGGCAGTTACGGAAACCAACGCATGTCCTCCACTCCTCCACTCTTCCACGATGTCCACCCTCTCTGTCGAGAGATCAGGGTGAGTTCAAACTATAAATAGAGGCTTCCTCTATTTTCCAAGGCAGAACATTGAGAACATCAGAAACGTTCAGAACACACAAAAACAACCAAGAGCCTCAGAGAAAACACCTGAGAATCGAAATACGTTCTAGCCTTGGAGATTTCCAGTCGACTTCACGACGGAAATCTTGAACTCTTACACCCAAAACACATCCTCAACCTGATCTCAAGTTTCTTCGTTGTTTCCCTCCCTAGACCAACCTCTATCCTCTCTGTGACCGAAGCAAGGTGGGAACAACCATCCTTGGTTTAGGCTTGCCTTGTTCGACTTTGATCTCCGAGCACTACGAAAGTACCCAGAGACGGTACACTTGTTTTTCCAGGTAAAAACAACCCCTTAGAAGCGAAGAGACCCGTGCCACTCGCGGCGATAGGAGGCTAATCAACAAGCAATACAACAACAACTTGCCATCTATGGGCGCCATCAGCGAAGGAGGGAAGAGGAAAGGCCCTGTCACGGAAGTGACGCATCCAAAACGTATTAATTCAGCTCCAGGGACCCCAAACAAGAACATGAACCAAGGAGCGCCGCAACAACCGGAGATGCGGAGGCAAAAAAAGCCAGACCAGAGGTACCAGACTACCCATTTCCCATGGAGGAGGTGCTAGAGTTGCTAGACACTTGGATCTAGGACTGAGCAATCGAACTCCCTCCGATACGACAGCCTCCTACAACCGAAGAGGTAGCAAGCCCAAGGTACTGTCGCTATCACCAAGTCACTACTCACCCTTCCAGGGACTGCTTTACCCTTAAGCGAATTTTCCAAGCCAAGGTGGAGTCCGGGGAATTACACCTAGGAAACGAAGGAGTATATCAAGATCCTCTACCAGTTCGAGCATTCACCCTCCCTGAGGAACCGGTGAACAAGAGAGTGGAGGAGATAATGTTCCAACTATGCGAGACTCTCTGTCTCTCGAAACCACAGCGGAAAGACATGTTCGCAGCACTCAATATGGTAGTATCGGGAAAACGCCGGCCCTTCAAGGAAGGCAATGAACAGACAATGTCCAAGCAGGGGAAGCCAACAGAAGGACAAGGCTGGGGACTCCTGACAACCGCCCGCCTCTCTCATGATGAATTATCGAAGACACTCATCGACCCGGGATCTCCAGTGAACATCATCTCAGTCAAGACTCTCAGAGCCGCTAACATCCCTCGCAGCAGAGCTATCCATGCCCCTACCATCATCAAAGGTCCTGACGGGGTCAAAACACGCACTTGCGGGTGGATCGACCTTCCCGTTGAAATCGCCACAATCCCAACCATAGCGGAGTTTCACATTGTTAATGGAGTTGTCGAGAGCGACACGGTGCTGGGACGCCCATGGATCTACAACAACCAGGAGACACTTCCTCTGGAGTTCATGGAGCGGTTTGTACAAAAGAGCAGCATCGATGACTTCTTTGATGAGGTCATATCTCGAGATGTTGAAGGCAAAAGTTGAGGTCATACAACTTTATTCGTGTCTTCATACTGTTAAGTAGTTTGCCTTTTCATGCTTTTTAGAGTTTTTCAAGCATGTACTACTTTATTTCATTAATAAAAGTTCTTTTTAGATGTTATTAATGATGATTGCAATACTTGATTTGTCTACCTCAATCTTATTGCAATACATAGCTTTTTCCATTGCTTCGTTAGTGACGTAAAGCTATGCCTATTTACAAAAGTTATGCTTTTTCTCACGATTAAGAAACTTTTGGTTGTATGATTTCTAGAAGTTTTCCAAACTCGAAATCATAAACTCTTTTTCCGAAAAATTGGCTAAGGAAAAGAGATTATTAACAAAGCAAAACTGGATAGCATTCAATTGTTCTTGTCCATGTTCGTCTTTGTCAGTTGTTCTTTAATGAATAACACCACACGGGGGAGAGTTCAAGACATCTGTGTATCCTTGCATAAAGGTTGGTCGTCATCTCGAAGCCTTTTTCCTTAGGGCTACGACTATTTGAAAGACTTCACTTGAGGATCGTGAAACATAGGTCGGAATTAATATTCTCTTCCAGGACGGCGCCAGCCTATGGTAGCCTTGGCCACTTGGCCAATTCTCTTCCAGGATGGCACCAGCCTATGGTAGCCTTGGCCACTTGGCCAATTCCCTTTTTAGGATGGCGCCATCGCTTGGATTAAGTAGTTGAATTCCATGGGACAAGTATTGACGAGTCCGAGAACTAATCATGTCTACACCAAAAACTTCAATGTGTTTCATGTCTCTCAACTAAAGCTAGTTTGTAAGCTTGGGTTCCAACTCTCCGAGTTACAGGAAAAGGTCCATAGTACTTAGCTGCAAGCTTGGTGTTTCTCCTCAGGGCTACTGAATTCTGTCTGTAGGGTTGCAATTTGAGATATACCAAATCACCCACTTCAAAACTTCTGTCAGACCTCTTTTTGTCAGCAAAAAACTTCATTCTGGCCTGAGCTTGAGTTAGAGATTCCTTCAGGATATTGAGCATTCCATCTCTTTGTTTCAAGTACTCCTCCACTGAAGCCACAGAAGTAATAGCATGAGAAGGAAAAGCCAGGTGAGGAGCTTCATACCCATACAGTGCTTTGAATGGTGACATTTTAATGCTGGAATGGAAGCTGGAGTTGTACCACCATTCTGCCAAAGCTAACCAGCTGCTCCACTTCTTGGGTTGATGCCCTGTCATGCATCTAAGGTAACTCTCTAAGCATGCATTCACTCTCTCAGTTTGGCCATCTGACTGGGGGTGATAAGCAGTACTCATGTTCAAGTTAGTGCCCAAAATTCTGAACAGTTGTACCTTTAATTCTTAGTCTTACAACTACTAGGAAGGGGTAACCTTATGTTTTCTCTAAAGGCGATGGTTGACCGAAACTCTCTGAGAATTTGGAAGATTAAACCTTTAATTCCCATTTGACCGTAACTGGCTAGGGAAGAAAAACATAATTGCAATTTTACTGAGAGCCTCAAATTTTGGTTGTTCTTTTTAAATATTAGAGTTGTATAAGACAGACTAAATGGGAAGTCTGTTTGTATTGTCTTAGTCTTACACTTAAATTACACTCTTTACTATTACGACTGTTAAAGTGCAGTATTGGTCCTTGTTTAGCTGAAGTGCAATGTCCCGAGTTGGTTGTGTATGTAAATATAGTGTTTATACCGTTTCGTTTTAGTGTTACATGAATACAACAACTCTGTTATAAGTTGTTTATCTGGAAATTAAAATTGGTAGAGAGTTTTTGAGACAAACTCAACTATCCTGAGAGGTATTCTAATTTCTAGCACGATTTTCAATCTACAACGAAAACATGTTCCAACCTGCAATCTATAATTAAAGTCTTTTTTTTTCCCTGATACAATTAATGGGGGTACATGAGGAGTATGTAAAAATCAATACCAGTCATGTTTAGCTCTAGACACACACAAGCGAACACACAGACGAGTATAAGCAAGCACACACAACAACCACAGAAAAATAAAGAAGAAGCAAACCACAACACAGAGATTTATAGTGGTTCGGCAATGCCTACTCCACTTGACGATGATGAACCTTTCACTATGGAAATCTGAAGAACAGTTACAAGAACCACACGGTATAGTCCCTTGCTGTTTTCTCTAGTCTCACAACCCTTACAAGAACAAGTCTCAACGTTGTGTAACCTTACGACTAGAAGAAAACCTATATGTCTCTCCACCTCTATGTCTGTGTATAGGACTCAATAGACTACCACCTATTTATAACCTTCAATACTTGGATGTCAAGTATACTCGATGTCCAAATCCTAGACGGTTTCCTAACTTCACAATTTCCTTATTCTAACTGGCTGTTTTAGGGGCCGGCAGAATTGTTAGAGAAGCCGGAAAACAATATTGCTATCCTAGGGGGTGTTATAAGGGGTGCCTAAAAACATTGAAAAGTCTAAATTACCCTATTGATTTTCGGTTGGATTAAACCCTAAAATCCAACCGAAATTTGCTTGCTTTCCAGATTTTCGTCTGGATGTTTACAGTTTTGCATGCGTAATTTGCAGACGAAAACTAGTTTCTTAGATAGTGTCACAATGATTGTAGCCGAAATTAATGTTAAATGTGAAAAATGCAGACGAAAATTGAGTACGCTAGATTTTGTTTTTTCGTCCACATATATCCAACTGAAACTGTTAATGGCAGCACTTTCGGCTGGGTTATAGTCCAAAATCCAGACGAAATTTGCCTTTACAAAAACTTTTCCTATAGAGAATTTTCGGCAGGAATCTCATAATTTAACAAACTTTTCATCTGGATTTTAAAAAAAATCGGCTGAATTTTGTACTTAGATCTAGACGAAAATTACTGTACGGCCAAGATTTCCCCAGATTTGAAAATTTTCGGTTGGATTAAAAATTTCGGTTGGATTAATCTTAGTTTTCGTCTGCATTTTTCATCTGCAGACGAAAACTAATTGGTTGAATATATGTGGACGAAAAAACTAATTTCGGTTGGCATCTACCTAAAACATTGTAGCCGAAATTAATGTTAATGTGAAACATCTGCATTTTTTGGTTGGATTAATCTTAGATTTTCGGTTGGATCTTCAAGGGGTAGTTTGGAATTAAAAAAATATGTTCGATAAGGGGTTTTGAGAAAAAGCTATTGGACAACCCTATTTTGTCTTATTATCCGGCTTCTCTAACAATTCTGTCGGCCCCTAAAACAGCCAGTTTATTCTAACCCAAGTCGGTTTACTTGGTTACCTAGAATAGGACTTTTGCAAGCTTCCTTGTATTAGTGAAAGACTTGCTCAACAAATATTACAATTCTCCACCTTTGTTGACAATCTTTCACTCTCCACATTGTTCTTCACTTCACGTACTTCATCGTCACCACACTGCACCTTTCGGTGCCTACATTGGTATAGTGTTGATCAAGTTCAAACAATGTTTGAACTTACTAACCAGTACTACCTTCGTGAGCATGTCTGAAGGATTATCCTTTGTGTGAATCTTCAGTACTGAAAACTCTCCACCCTCAACGGTATCTCGGGCAAAATGATACCTCACATTGATGTGCCTTGCTCTTCCATGAAAGTCTTCATGCTTTATCAAGTCTATAGCACTCTGACTATCACTATACACATCTATGCATTCTTGTTTGACTCCAAAAACTCCAATCAAGCCTTTAAGCCAAGTAGCTTCCTTTGGCCTCATTTACTGCAATGAGCTCAACCTCAGCTGTTGATTGAGCTACAACTGATTGCAATGACGACCTCCAGCTTATTGGACCACTAGCCAACGTAAACACATATCCTGTTGTTGATCTAAAACGATCTACATCACCCGCATAATCTGAATCCACATACCCACTAACTTGTGGTTCTTTACCAACCTCTCGTTGATAAACTAACCCAACATCTAGCGTGCCCTTTAGATACCTCAGTATCCCCTTCACAGCTTGCCAATGTTGTCTTCCTGGATTTGCCATAAATCTACTGACAACTCCAAAAGCTTGTGCAATGTCTGGTCGAGTACAAACCATTGCATACATCAAGCTACCAACTGCACTCGCATATGGAACACGAGCCATGTACTCCTCATCAGCTTCAGTACTTGGTTTCATCTTCACTAGCCAAGATGCACGCGCGATGCGAGTGCCATTCCGTTTGAAAACCTGCAATAAATGTTTTATGAACCATTTTTACACTTTCAAGATATATTTTACTAAATATTTCCAACGAACGTTCTTTCCAGTACATTCCCATAAACAATTTGTATATCTCACAGTACATAAGTGATAATAAAAAATCAAATGATAATGATAGTATCTCAAATCTGAAATGACCGTCTCATATCGTCATTTGCTTGGAGACCTTAAACAGTACAAAATCACCCTCAAAACTAATCAAACAAACATGTAATCAGAGCTAAAAAAAGAAATAGTATTAACCTCTTAAAGCCGTGTATCATTCCTAACTCCTTTTATAGTCACCAGCATGAAGCTGCTGCTATATCTAGTCGGCATTCTCTCATCGCCGTACCTTGCATTGAGTCCATCTACAAATCAAACAAATGAGCTGATTTAAAATCTATCATAAAGGTAAACAGACATGTTTGCATTGAAAATTAGGTAATGAAAACACCAAAAGTAAACAAAAGTTAAACAGAGATATTCAGCTAGGCATTTATACAAACAACTAATGTTCACAAACTTAATCTACATTCTGTTAACACTACCACTACATTATAGTAGTGCTGTTATACCAAATTGTGTACACAATGTACACATTTCAATAAGTCAGTACAAAGAAAAGTGCATGTGTAAGCCACGATTTCAATTGAACATCAATATGTGAACCGGTAATACACGTTTCTTGTTTCGTATTGTTAATCTCACCTCCAAATGTTTTCTGCTTCCACTCACTGTAAGCATTACGATGGCATTTTAGATCTCTTCCTATTTCCACTTCAGTCAAGACACTTCCTCTTCCAACTTTGAAACCCCACCATTCTCTACACAAAAGTGTGTCGCATTCTTTCACAAATTTCAGTACTTCCAAGCGAACAATTCTATCAAATGAGAATCTAATATTTTCCATAAGTGTATGCGGAACAGTTTGAAAATCTAACATTTAAAATGAGTATCCAACAATTTGTAATGAGAATTGAATTGCAAAAAAAAAAAAAAAAAAAAAAATGAAAATTGGGAAAACAAAATACTTACAATTAACTCCTTCTCTTCTCTTCATTACTTGATTTGAAGATAAGAAACCCTCTACTGGAACAACAATTTGTAAGCAAACAAAGTTAGGGTTTGTTACCAATTCATTATGGCTGGAAAAATTGGAACCGAGATTCCAATCGATTTTTTTTTTATGAGAATTGAATTGGGATAAAACAGAAATATGAAAATTGGGTTTAATTCCTTTTTCTGCTCTTTTTTCTCTTCTTCTTCAATCAATCAGTTGCTTGATTTCCCTTTATGTGGATTTTCAGAAACTAAATGTGGAAAGGGATAAATGATTGAAATAGAAACACGGGGATAAAACGAAAACACAGAGGGATTCCATAGTTCTTTCGGGGAGAGGTTGAATAGCCTCTTATACCCCTAATCATTTTTGTTAATTCCGAAACTTTACGGAAGACAGAAACGGAAAAACGAAAACGTATAGGGACAATTTAGTAAATTAGGGGCTTCACGGTTCATGGAAAGGCCTCATAGAAAAGGACCTTCCTTTTATTATAGTGAGATGGACAACTTCAAATGAGCACCCAATGGTAAACTCATAGGCTTTGAATCTTGCATTCCAAACCTCTCCACAATCTTCTCCAGATATTGTCTCTGTGTGAGACACAGTCTACCCATTTTTCTGTCTCTTTGAATTTTCATTCCAAGTATCTTCTTAGCTGCCCCCAAATCCTTCATCTCAAACTCCATACTAAGTTGAGCCTTCAACTTATCTATATGCACCATGCTTTTTGCAGCAATGAGCATATCATCCACGTATAGAAGTAGAAATATTAAGGAATCATCATGAAGCTTATTTGTATACACACAACTATCATGTAGACTGTGTGTAAACCCTTGTCTCTTCATGAATGTATCAAATCTCTTATACCATTGTCTGGGTGATTGCTTAAGACCATACAATGAATTCTTCAATTTGCATACATAATCTTGTTTACCTGCAACAACATAACCTTCGGGCTGTGACATATAAATGTCCTCCTCCAAGGTACCATGTAAGAAAATGCCTTAAGACTATTTAAGGCGCTCAAGAGAAGATCTGATACAGAAGGGCACCCATAGAAGTACAGAATGGTGATAGCGGTATCCATCAGCGGTTATCACTTACGAGGAGAAGGCGCTAGGTGAAGTTTGGGTACAGCAGCATACATCAAGACAGCGACCATGGCACGTTCTCGACAAAAGCTGTTTAGAGTGGTTGAGCATTTAATGTTGGGCAGAACGGTCAGATTGTCAGAGCTGACTTGTTGACTCAGTGGGATTCGAGTCATCGATCTTATCCAGTTTAGTGTGAAGGACGCTGAAGACGAAGAGGAAAGGCGCTGAAGTATTGAAGAAGGACGGCGGTATCGAAGGTATTAGGAAATGGACAAATAGTGTCAGAAGTATATTGTATGTATTAGTTGTATCCCACTATGTAATTGGCGCCTATAAAAGGCTACGTACGCCCACTGAGAAGGGGGTTGGACAAGTGCATTCTAGGGTTGATCTATAGAGAGAAAAAAAGAGTTCTTCTTACTCTCCTTAGCTCAATCTTCTAGGGAGGATCTTGATATTTTGTAGAGTGTTCATCCTTAGCAAGGTGAGATGCAAGGGTTCCATTAATAATAATTTATACATGAGGGCTTTGATTTACTTATCTATTATGCTATGCTTATGGTTTCATTCATGGTACTGTTTCATATTTATGTTTAAGTGTTGATAGCGGTTTACTTTAAGTATGTCTGTTACATCGTGTTATGGTCTCTAAATAGGGGTGTATTGGTAAAATCTCACCTATGGGGATTTTACCAATTACATTTTGGCGCTAGAAGAGGTCTAAACCTGTGTTTTCTAAAAAAAAATCTTCTTGTTTTACCAAAGCTTTAGTTATTCTTTACGGTAATGAGGTTTCCAGTATTAGTTATGCTGTTGAGTTTGTTTGTTGTTAAAACTTTCCCTTTTTAGAAGTTTCTGAGTATGTTTACTATTGTTTAAGGGTGCTGAACTTCATAAAGCTCCTGCTTCAGGAAACATTTTAGGTTCTAAGTGTGGTTAGGGACGCACTTATGATATTTTTCCTAAGAATGGTTTGATAGAGTTGTTTCTAAAAATAAAGGTTGTTTTCGGCACTAATAATGTTCTTAATAGTAAGTATGTTGCTGATAGTTCTTAACCATAAGTATGCTGATAAGTCTGTTAAAATTTTCCCTTTATAGAAGTCTTGGAATGTATTGCTGCTGTCAGCCTTTGTAAAACCATTGAAAAACCTTTCTTTTAAGATATGTTGGGTGTCATTAGTGTGTTAGTGATTATGTTTAGATGTTGTTCCTCTAACTTAGCACGGCATAGCATGATTTTTTCTTCTGGACTTATAAAAATGAGATTGTTGTTTTTCATTTATAGAGATGTTGGTTTCAAAACTGGAGTTTCAATTCTTTTATGATTAGTCGTCATCAAAGTTTTCTTTCTCTGTTAAGCTTGTACATGTCCTTGTGAGTCTAGGATGATGAAAAGATTCCTATGATAACTGTGATTCTTGGTAGTTAATATCTTGATAGTTAGACTTAATGTTGGTGTCCCTTATTTTACATGTATAGTATGATTCTTGGGTTAAAATTTTGGGAAAAGTCATTAGCAAAGATTGGGTGCCGTACAGATTTTGATCCAAAATGGGAAAAGGTTGTAAAACTTTGGTGTTTTTAGTTTCCATGGGTTTTCAAAATTAGGGTTTTCTTAGCAGCCGACAAGATTAGGTCATGACCTGCAAAGAGTACAACTGCAACTGCACTATTTTGTCCTTTCTTTACTTTACAGAAATTGCTCAACCGCCTCCACTAACCAATTTGGCATTTGCTCACAGTCAAGCTAGCTTAATACTGTCAGGAAGTGCTTTTGTTGTTTTCTACACAGAATACTAAATGACGACTAAGCGGAAAGGAAGTACGGCGTCAACAAGCAAATCTCCTAAATTTCCCATAACTGCTCAGTTAGTGCCCCTTCCTAGTCGACATAACCTAAGGAGTTCAGCGGTACCACTGTTAGGTTTTGCACATGATTTTTTCTTGAGCAGCAATGCAAGTCAGCAGACAACAGCACCACAGCCAGTGACACAGCAACAACAGCCAACAGCGCCAGCAGCAGAGCAACAACAAACAGCAGCAGTGCAGACGGCGACACCTCAACAACAGCCAGCAACCATTGACACTGTTCTGATACAAGATATAACGCATTTGGAAGGGATACCAGAAGAAGAAGATGAGGTAGAAGCTCCTATGCAAAGTAAAGGAAAAGCTGTGGATGACGGCACCATCAAGGAAGCAGCAATTCCCGGAGACACTTCTCATGCAGTTGAAGGGTTATCAAGGGCAGTAGGTGGCAGTCTCAACACCAACGGTTTACTTCCAAGAGTAGCCAACATGGTTCATATGGCAAACGGAAACACTTCAAAGGAGGTAGCAGGCAGCAGTAGAATGGCGGCGGCTGTTGGAACATCAAAAACAGCACCAATAGCAATATCAGAAGGAAAAGCTGGGTCCTCTAGTGCTACTGAAGAAATGTTGAAGAAGTTCTTTGAGGCGAGTACCATAAATCAAGCCCAGATGCAGTTGCAAATGCAAAGGCAGATGGATATTATCCTCCAAAGTAATCTACAATTGGCAGAACAAGATATGCAGTTAATGGAAAGTCGAAGCAGAAGTCGCTTAACTCATACCGTCCATAATACTCAAAAGGGTAGATCTACGAAGCCAGAGGTGGCCACATCCACAGTGAGAAAGGAAGAAGGAAGTAAGAAGACAGAAAAATCTAATCATAGTGAGGAAAGTTACGCCGACTCGGATAAGATGAAGGATGTGAATGAGTACGTGACAAAGCAAATACGCCGTATGAAAAGGAAGATAGCAGAAGCCACAGGCCCACCCAAGGATGAGAAATTAAAGAAGGCAATCTCAGAGGCAAAAAAGACGCCATTTGTAGATGAGATCACTCATGGGTATGTATCCAAGAGATTCAGTATGCCTACTTTCACGTCAATCTTTGATGGCACAGGAGATCCATCTCAGCACTTACAATGCTACAGAAGAGATTTAACAGCATGGACTGGCTCAGACCCAATAATGTGCATGTCGTTCGCCGCTTCTCTTAAGGATGAGGCCTTGGCATGGTTTGGCAGTTTGGAAGCGAAATCAATTGAGAAATTCGCACAATTAGAAGAGATATTCATAGCAAATTATATTCAAAACAAGAGAATACGCCCAGGGGTGGAAAAGTTGTTTAACAATAAGAAAAGACCTATGGAAATGTGTAGAAGTCATATCATGAGATGGAGAAAACTTTGTAGTGAAGTGGGATCGGCGGTTTCCGATAAAGAGAAGATGCGGGCGTTCACTAGTTCAATGGAAACAAGTGATAAAGTGTTCCAATCTTTGTATTGGAACCCGGCGGCAGATATAGGAGAATCGAGAGATAGACAAAACGAATGGTTGTCATATGAAGAAATGCAAGAAGAAGAAGAGCGCCAGAAGAAAGAAAGAGCAAGGCATGCAAATTCCATAAACAATTTGTCGCCAGAAGAGTTGGAAGAAATAAAAAAAGAATGGATTAAAATGGAGCAGAAAAAATTGGAGGCAGCAGCGGCAGCACCCTCAGCGGCAATCGTTCCCTATCAGCAGCCACATGAGCGACAGCAGTATCAGCAGAACATCACTCAGCAATGGAACCAAGGAAAAAGAGATACTTATGCTGGGAGAGATGATCAAGATAACAAGGGAAGTTATGATAACAGAAACAGATACGCCAACAATGATAGAAGAAATTACGACGACAATAGAGGAGGATATGACAATCGGCGACAAGGTAATGGTGATAGAAGATTCAACAATGACAATCGAAGATTCGGCGAAAGAAGGCCAGGGTACCCAGATTTCCAGGACGCCACACTACCAAAACTTCGTGTCACATATACTGATGCATGGGGACAAATAGAGAGTTCGGCGTCAAGGAATGAAATCCGCTATCCTTTTAACAGAGGAAATCCCTTGCATCCCATTTCAAACACTAGTCAGTATTACCAATATCATCAATTTCATGGCCATTCAACTGAGAACTTCACAGGAGTTTAGAGGGAGGTGCACAGATTCATCCGTATGGGAAGATTCCAAGATTTTTTAGAGTTACCTCCAGCACCGCCAATGGAGGTTCAGCCAATTCAGGTTGTGCCGCCGAAACCTGAGGTCTTTGAAGTGGAAGTTCAACGTGATCTCAAAGAACTAAATTGTTTTTCCATCGTGCATTCGACGATCAGCAGAGATGAATTCCATAACAACGTCATGTCAAGGATTCATAAGAGGGATATATATGGTAAAGAGATTTTCAGTGTTGCCGTCAAGAACAGCCCACTATTGGAATGGATGAAGAAGCCAGTCAGTTTTTCGGCGGTAGAGTTATCACCTGAGGCAAGAAGTCATTTGGATCCGTTGGTGCTAACTATCCAAATGGGAAAATTCAAAGTCCCAAGAGTACTAGTGGATCCAGGTAGTTCCGTTGATATTCTATTTAATTCTGCGTACCAGGCTATGGATTCTAAAGAAGAACCGGTGGAGCCTTTAGTTCCTTCCACATACAGTATTTACGGATTTAATGGAATAACATCTAAGCCTAAAGGAGAGGTTAAGTTG
The DNA here is from genome assembly GCA_023529015.1 of Papaver nudicaule. Lineage (NCBI taxonomy): Eukaryota > Viridiplantae > Streptophyta > Magnoliopsida > Ranunculales > Papaveraceae > Papaver > Papaver nudicaule. The sequence continues at coordinate 28,105 of JAJJMA010231274.1, forward strand.
AAAGTTGTCACGTGCAAGACTTTGGTCATGGACACTACTTTCTGTGTTGTGGATGTAGACTCGCCATATGCAGCAATTCTTGGAAGGCCATGGCTACACAGCATTAAGGGAGTACCTTCGACCAACCATCAGCGGTTGAGATTTCCAACTCCAGAAGGGGTAGCTAAATACATTGGTGACTCATCTACGGCAAAAGCATGCAATGAAGTAGACGTCAAGATGCGTGAAACCCGAAAGGCAAGATTGAACGAGAAAAAGAAGCAGACCAAAGAATTAGCCAAAGTTAAAGAAATAAGCGCAGTAGTCGCCGACCCTAACAAGTATATTCTTTCTGTGAAAGAGGGTGACTCTACAGCAAGTCCCTCGGCGGCACCCTTGTAGAAATTAAAGGAACCCTCGCCTATGGGAGAACCAGAATTGCACTTTACAGCGGTAGAACCTACAAAGGATATCAACATAGGCGAGGAAGACACTCCTAAGATAGTAAAAATTGGTACCTTATTGAATGAAGAAGAATCTCGACAGTTAGAAGCTTTACTAAAAGAATATGTGGATGTTTTTGTTTGGGGCATGAACGAGATGCCTGGTATTGACCCAGAAAGTGCATGCCATAGGTTGGATATAGATCCAAAAATCAGGCCATTCAAGCAGCGTCCAAGAAAATTGGCACCAGCGTATAAGGAGGCAGTGGAAACAGAGATTGACAAGATGAGGGCGTCAGGAATCATTAGACCAGTTCAATATCCGGAGTGGATAGCTAATATGGTGGTGGTTCCTAAGAAGAATAAAGGGGTAAGAATTTGTATCGACTTCAGCGACTTGAATAGGGCGTGTCCAAAGAATAGCTTTCCATTACCAAGCATAGATCAGACTGTTGACGCCACTTCTGGGCATGAGCTACTATCTTTTATGGACGGCTACTCTGGGTATAACCAGATACCGGTGGCAGAAGAGGATCAGCGGCATACAGCATTCTTCTCTACTAAGGGTTTATTTTGTTACACAAGAATGCCGTTTGGTCTCAAGAATGCTGGTGCCACATATCAAAAGATGGCTCAGGATATGTTCGAAAAATGGATAGGTAAAACTCTGGAGGTATACGTTGATGATATGTTGGTCAAGAGCAAGGAAAAGAAGAGTCACGTGCAAGATTTGAAAGAAATTTTTGATCACATGCGACTAACCAAGTTGAAGATCAACCCAGCAAAGTGTGTATTCGGCGTTACCTCTGGAAAATTTTTGGGTTATGTCATCACAAAAAATGGAGTAGAGGCAGATCAAGCAAAAGTCAAAGCCATCTTGGAAATGCCTTCGCCGGTAACGCTGAAAGATGTTATGCGCTTAAATGGCACATTAGCGTCTCTTAACAGATTTATATCTCGGTTCTCTGATAAGTGCAAATTATTTTTCCAAATGCTGAAGAAAGGAGAGAAGTTCAATTGGACGGATGACCATGAAGTTGCTTTTCAGGGAATAAAGAAATACTTAGCCACTTTACCAGCTATTCAGCCGCCGGAACATGGGGAAGAATTAAGAGTTTACTTGGCGGCCACATCATCAGCGGTTAGTGCAGTCTTGGTGCGGACAAAAGGAGGAGAAACACCAATCTACTATATCAGTCGAACTCTACAACCCGCTGAGAAAAAATATACTAAGATAGAGCAATTAATACTAGCTCTGGTTTTCGCCACTAGCAGACTTCGCCCTTATTTTCATGCTCATCCCATAACGGTACTCACCAAAACTCCCATTTAAGCCATTCTTCATAGTTCCCAAAGAGCAGGGCGTATTGCAAAATGGAATGCCCAGATAGATCAGTTCGGCGTCAAGTATGAAATTAGGACGGCTCAAAGGTCGCAGGTTATCGCCGACTTTCTGGCAGACTTTCCAATTGAAGAAGAAGAGGAAGAAACTGAAGATATCCCATTCATGGAAAAGGAAGATCCAGATGAAGGAGTTCCAGACTTACTGAAAAGAGATCCAAATTAGTGGGAGGTATACGTGGACGACTCAGTTAATAAAGAAGGCAAAGGAATTGGCATAGTCTCTATTTCGCCAAAGGGTTCAAGGATAGTCCATTCATTCAGATTAGAGTTTCCAGCTACAAACAATGAAGCAGAATACGAAGCGGTAATACACGCCATGAGGCTCATCATTGAGATGGACATCAGCAACATCCGTTTAACTAGTGATTCCCAGCTGGTCATTCGAAAGATCCTAGGAAGATATGAAGCACATGATAGCTCACTGCAAAAGTACTTACAATTGGCAAGAGAATACGCTAACAAAATTACCGGCATCGAATTTAGACATATATGTAGAAATGACAACAGACATGTTGATGCACTGGCGTTTATCTCTTCTATGATGGCGGATCCGGAAGTGCCGTCAATTGCAATTGAAAGGTTAAAGACGTCGTCAATAGAAGAAAGAAGGCAGAGGGAAGTTTTGGCGGTAGACATCGAAGAGTCGGCGGAAACAGACTGGCGGACTCCTATCAGATATTACTTAGAGCATCTCACCACTCCTGGAAACAAACTGCTAGCGCATAAGGTTATAAGAAGGTCAGGAAGTTATGAGTTAAGAGACGATGTATTATACAGAAGATCATTTGCTGGGCCACTATTACGATGCGTATCAAGGGAGGAAGGAAAGAATGTTGAAAGAAATTCATGAGGGAGATTGCGGAAATCACAGCGGGCAGCGGGCATTGGCTCTAAAAGTAAAAATGCAAGGTTATTACTGGCCTTGGATGAATGGTGATTCTGCATAATATGCCAAGCGGTGTAGGAATTGTCAGCTTTATGCAAGAAGAATAAAAGCGCCGGCAGTCTCACTAAATTCAGTATTAAGCCCTTGGCCCTTTGCCAAATGGGGGATTGATATCATCGGACCGCTAACACCAGGATCAGGGCAGAGGAGATATATCATTGTGGCAACAGACTATTTTACTAAATGGTGTGAGGCCAAGGCGATTCGACAGAGAACTGGTAAGGAGGTGTTTACATTCATATGGGAGAACATATTTTGTCGTTTTGGCGTCCCGGCGGAAATCTGTACTGATAATGGAAAAGAACTAGTCGGCGAGAATATTGAAAATATGTTAGCTACATACGGCGTTAAGCTAGGGAAGTCAACTCCTATTTATCCTCAAAGCAATGGGCATGCGGAAGCCACAAACAAAACAATAGGGATGGGGTTGAAAAAGAGAGTTGAAGGGCATAAGAAAGCATGGTGTGAGCATCTTCATAATGTTTTATGGTCTTACAGAACCACAATCCGAGAGGCAACGGGCGCATCTCCCTTTTTACTCACATTTGGTGCAGAAGCGGTACTTCCGTCAGAAGTTATATTGCCAACAACAAAACATGAAGCTTGGGAGAAAAATCTCAATACGGACTTAATCTTGGCGAAATTAGATGATTTGGAAGAACAGCGGCTTATTGCTCAGACCCATATGGAAAATTATCATCGCCGTCTAGCCAAGGAGTATAACAAGCGCGTCGTACCAAGAGAATATCAGCCTGGTGACTTGGTATTAAGAGAACTGCCGCCGTATCAGAAGAAGAAAGGATGCAAGAAGCTAGAACCAACCTGGGAAGGTCCTTATGTTATTAAGCGTGTAGCGGGAAGTGGAGCTTATGTGTTGATTGATGAGCATGGTAAAGAACTTGAGCATCCGTGGAACGCCAAGTTTATTAAGAGATTTTACCCATAAGGTTATATGTAAAATCCGAAGTCTTGGGCGGGCATAATACCCAAGAAGTCTTATTAACTTTTGTAATTGGCAGCAAATAAGATCCGGGGATGTAGGTTTGCTTTTATGCGCCTAACCCCGTTAACAAATTACTGTGTCATTAAAATTCTTTACATACGGCGACAAATATCAAATAGGCAAAATTGCCAAGAAAATTACAAGGCTCAATAGCCATACGCTGAGGCAAAATTGCCAAGAAAATTACAAGGCTCAATAGCCATACGCTGAGGCAAAATTGCCAAGAAAATTACAAGTCTCAATAGCCATACGCTGAGGCAAAATTGCCAAGAAAATTACAAGGCTCAATAGCCATACGCTGTGGCAAAATTGCCAAGAAAATTACAAGGCTCAATAGCCATACTCTGAGGCAAAATTGCCAAGAAAATTACAAGGCTCAATAGCCATATATTGAGGCAAAATTGCCAAGAAAAGTACAAGGTTAAATAGCCATATACTGAGGCAAAATTGCAAAGAAAATGATACGCTGAAGCATAACAAAAAATTTTGGATTTCAGTGATAATAGCTTTGAATAACAGCGAATCTGACCACTCGAACTGTAATTCCTTTCGTGTTACTTGTTGATCTGTAAGTGATGGCAGAAATAATATAAAACTCCAAGAGAACTCCATGTAGGGACGGCTCTCGGTTAACCAACCACTTATAATAGATCGCCGACGGGCACAAGTAACAATGTATAACGTAAGGGTGTGATGTGGATTGGAAAGAAGCTGTCAGCTTATCATGGAACCAAGTGGATTTGATTATTCCGGCGGTAAAAGGAAAAGCAAAGTAAAAATTATATTTGATGTGGTTAGCAAGATATCGTCAGCCCATCATTGAAACTAAAAAGGGATTTGGTTATATAGGCGACATAGCTAGAGAAGAAGGAAAAACTCAAATAACTAATAGCGTGCACATACAGAAAAACATATATTCATCAAAATCTCATAACAAAGGAGTGGGAGAAATAAACATATCTCATGATAAACAAAAGCAACAAAAACTAAAATAAAGAGCTATCCAAATTAAATTTGTTGGCTGGAGGATGAACCATCCTTCAATACTTGCAATTCTGGAGGTTTTAAGGAATTGCCGACAGCCATGTGGAGATCCTTAACAAAAGTGTCACCATCTTTTTCTCCACCCTCAGCGGTAATCACGCCTTTCCCTTTGTCTGCTCGATCAGCTCTTTGGTCAGGATTCTCAGAGGCAGTCTGGTAATCATCAGCATTGGCGTCCCTTCCATCATTCTGGGGGAAGTTCTCACCATCAGGATTTGGATGTTTATCATCTCTAGAGGCATCATCTTCAACATCTTCATCTCCATCTTTTTCACTTCCTTCATCTTCACTTCCATCTCTTTCATTTTCTTCGTCTTCGCTCTCTTCTTCTGACTCTGTTCCGCTGTCAACTAGAACAGTTTCATTATCGGCAGAAGGAGAACCCCTATTCTCAGCAGTAGAAGGAAAACCATCCATACCAGGTGGAAGGCGGCCAGGGGCATACGCTTTTGGTATCTTTATTTTACGCTTAGGACAAAATTCAGCTAAGAACATCTGGACGGCGAGAAAGCCAGTCATGTTTATGTTAGCAGCATATTGTTCCTCCTTTTCTTGTGCAGCCTTTTTAGCAAGATTTAATTCAGATTGCTTGTGATCATTCATCTGTTGAAGTTTAGCAGACTTGGAAGATTCTACCTCAAATTTCCCTTTGAAATCTTGGAGAGTCTTAACTTCATTTTCTAAGTTGGTAATCTTGCCAGTACACAACAAATGTTCTGATCTATAGCTCATGCATCTCATTCTCACATGATTGATGCTCCTTAACTTGTTCTTCCAGTTGGGCAATTCTAGAAACACAACTTTCATGTTCCTTCATAGCAGTAGACCGCTCTTCTAGCTGGGATTCAACCTTCTGATTTTTCTCTGAAGTCAAAATAGAAAATGAGTTAGAAACTGAGGCAATGCTAACCCGTTGAATTAATAGGCAGAAAGTAAAACCCTAGAAACTACCTTCTAGTTCATTAACATACATACGTATACCCTCCTGGGCAACATTAATTTGACCCAATTTACTCAAAACTTCCTCATCAGAACAGGGACCGACAGCTTCTCTGATTCTACGCCTAAGATTTTCATTCTCTTCACTTAGTTGCCTAACGCGATCTCCATGGATTTGAGCGAAATCTTTATGACGCTAAATCTCGTCGAGAGCGGAATCCCTTTCAGCAAATTTTGCAAACCAATTGAGAAGACAAACGAGCAACGGCGGCCTTTTTCATTCTTCAGTTGGGTGGACAACTTCATATGCTCCACAGTAACCTTTTCTTTAGCTTTACGCTCTAATTCCGCTAAGCGAGAAGCATTATCACATTCACTTTTATGCCATGCCATATCCGCTTGAGAAACTTTGAGCAGGTGATCAAGATTTACATTAAGGTCAGTGACATTACGCAATTCTTGGCGGTACCGTCTAACATCTTGATCAAAATTGAGTAACATATTACGTTGTTTAGCGTTAGCGCTAGTCAACTTGTCAATCTCAATTTCGACCCGCTTTAATCGACCGTCATGATGTTGCCGACGACCTTATAAGGGAAAGGGACTAGACGTTGGGCAGAAAGACAACAGAGTGAAAAACTATTTTATGGAAAACTGGAGACAATTGCTTACCTTGGAGTTCCTGGTGATCCTTCCTCTCTTTATTGAAGTTAATACGCATACGATTGCACTCTTTCTTTTCGGCCGCTAACTGATGTTCCAAGGAGGCATTTGCTTGCTCCAGTGTGGCCTTTGTCTGGCGAAGGCTGTCACGTTCCTGTCTTAACTGGGCATTTAGCATAATACCACCAAGGTTGCGTTGGAATTCCTGAAATCCCAATTTATTAATAAAAGAGAAAATGTAAGAACATACAACATAAAGAGAAGGTTGAAGCAACAACTTACCAGAATAGCGCCACAGAGCTGATCATATGGAGAAAGGCGAGACACAGCGGCAGTTAACTCAGAAGGTTTCAGCGCTAATCCAGGCTCACTCAGCTTACTCATAGATTCCAGGTAAAGAGTGTTAGAGCCCCCCTTATCTTGAGCAATTAGCTCAGCAAAAGATTCCGCCAATTTGTTGAGAGGAATTTGGTTCCCCAAGGAACTAGAGCTACTCAAATCTTGAGGCAAGTTGTTTAGGGAGAGACATTGAACAAGAAGCTTGGCGGCATCGGTAACAGCAGAGGCAGATGGCGACATACCTTCATTACTTGGACGGATAGGAGAATGTGCATGGTTGGTTATTCCAGCAGTAACTTCAATAGTGGTCTCAGCGGTAGCCATCTCAGTGTTTATGGTGGTATTAGGAGTCACAGGAATTTCCTTAACTACTTCAGGGGAAATAATTTGTTCAGTAGACTTTACCGACCGATCCTCAATTTCAGAATCAATCGTAGCTTTGGGAGTTTTGGTCTGACGCCCTCCTTTGGACGTCAATGTCTTGGTTTTAGGCTTGGAAGGTCTCTCTTTAGTCTTGGAAGAACTCTCATCTTTCTTAGCAGCAGAAGAAGACTTGGAGACGGCGTCCTTTTTCGGCTTAGCAGTAGACATCCCAGGAAGAGCACTGAGAGCAGCCTTCACACTATCTATAGCACTTAGTGGTTTCTCTGGCTTAGACTTCTTTGAAGATGGCTGTGAAAAGAAAAATCATCGCCGCCTGTTAAGCTAACAAACAGATGCAAATATATACATATATTTCAAGACAGTGGTAAAGTGTTTGTTACCTCAACAGCGTCTCCATCTTTTCCTTTTCTCTTTGTGCCTTTCCCTTTTTTAGAAGGCGGCTTGCAAAACTCAGGCTTTTTAACCCAATGCCCCTTATCGGTAGTAACAAACTCGTCCTTCTTTTTGAGATATTGGTTTTCCTCATCCCGGCGGACAGACCAAAAATCATGCTTGGCTAGAGCAGAATGCTTGGGGAGAAAAGTCTTTCGAGGAATGGTTCTATCCTCATCTTCCCAACCCTTGAGCCAAGGGCCTTCAACTAGACAGGGAAGATCACCCCAATGATTTTCAGACTTGTGGCGGATTGAGGGTCTCTCAGCGGTAGAAGTTTCCTTGTCAACATCCCTTAGGAATTTCTTGTCGTTGTTTAGACCTCTTCTTGATTCAAGTCGATATAACCAAGGCTCACCAGCTCTAAGGCTAGGCTTCACTTGATATTGATCTATGAAATTCTCAACAGTGTATAATTCCTTGTTAGCAAAGGCAGGATTCCTGGTGATATTTGGATAGAGGGTATGGCCATTACGGCGGGCAACCCATTCATATAATATACGAATGGAATTACTAGAGAGCTGGGCGGGACTTTTATTTATGTGCATCAGCAGTTGAAGGAGAAGGGGATTAGCAGGATCATAAAGGGGAAACTGATACCCAGCTCTGATTTGGCCCATGGCTATAACTAGGCGGTTTTCACCTTGACCTTCTTGGCGGATATGCTTCAAGAGAAGTTTTTCAGAGCAGGTAGTGACGCCATCTAGATAAGAAATATTAAGCGTCGGGGTAGTTGCATGGGACGGGTTACAATAACCATCCCAGTCGTCACCCCAAGAGGGTTTAGCGCCGAATTCTGAAGATTCTTCGCCACCAGACTCCTGGTTCTGAGAACTTGATGAGGATTCAGCGTCCTCATGATTAGATCCTTGTTGTTGAGAAGCTGAGTCAAGATCAAAGGAAGAGTCAGTAGAAGCCATTGGAAGACGGGAGAAGATGAAGATCAATCGGAGAACGGAAATTGCAGAGGTGAAAGGTCACCGGAGTAAGAGAAAAATGGATAAAAAGCGAATCTTGGTGGTGGAAATTATAGGGCAGTACCTTTGAAGGGGTTTTACACTAAAAAGAAGTGAAAAAGAGGTGGAAAATGGTGGTTTCCGGTGGAGCAGCGGCGGAGCGACGACAGCTAGGGTTTAAGTTGGGGAAGAAGCGAAAGAATGAAAACTAGAGAAGAAATAGGGTTAAGGGCGAGAGCTGGAGTATTTATAAGAGAGGAGTCCCAACCGGTTAAACAGGTTTCAGGTCATAAAGTAAGCCCATTATTTGCGTCATGCCATAGTACGTGGGAGAAAAAGTAACTGCAGAAAAGAATGTGTTGCCATTTTCAGCGGATGGGGATTTTCATCTTCATCGACTAAAGTCCCTAAAGATGAAAGAGGCAAAATGTGAGTGTAGAAAATGACTTAAGACTATTTAAGGCGCTCAAGAGAAGATCTAATACAGAAAGGCACCCATAGAAGTACAGAATGGTGATAGCGGTATCCATCAGCGGTTATCACTTACGAGGAAAAGGCGCTAGGTGAAGTTTGGGTACAGCGGCATGCATCAAGACAACGACCATGGCACGTTCTCGACAAAAGATGTTTAGAGTGGTTGAGCATTTAATGTTGGGCAGAACGGTCGGATTGTCAGAGCTGACTTGTTGACTCAGTGGGATTCGAGTCATCGATCTTATCAAGTTTAGTGTGAAGGACGCTGAAGACGAAGAGGAAAGGCGCTGAAGTACTGAAGAAGGACGGCGGTATCGAAGGTATTAGGAAATGGACAAATAGTGTCAGAAGTATATTGTATGTATTAGATGTATCCCACTATGTAATTGGCGCCTATAAAAGGCTACGTACGCCCACTGAGAAGGGGGTTGGACAAGTGAATTCTAGGGTTGATCTATAGAGAGAAAAAGAGTTCTTCTTACTCTCCTTAGCTCAACCTTCTAGGGAGGATCTTGATATTTTATAGAGTGTTCATCCTTAGCAAGGTGAGATGCAAGGGTTCCATTAATAATAATTTATACATGAGGGCTTTGATTTACTTATCTATTATGCTATGCTTATGGTTTCATTCATGGTACTGTTTCATATTTATGTTTAAGTGTTGATAGCGGTTTACTCTAAGTATGTCTGTTACATCGTGTTATGGTCTCTAAATAGGGGCGTATTGGTAAAATATCACCTATGGGGATTTTACCAATTACACTCCTGTTTCGTGAATCTTTCACTAAGGAATCTTCTTCTTGTTGTTGTGGAGATTCATCATTCTGAATCTCTACCTCATCTGTATCTTCTTCAAATACAGAATCATGTTTAGGAATTTCTCTTTCCCCCACAGCCTCACCACTCTCTACCTCCACCTGAGTAACATTCTCTTTGTTAGGGTGTAACAAAGACTTCTCATCAAACGTAACATCTGTGCTAATAACAACCTTGTGGGTTTCTTCACACCACAACTTGTAACCCTTGACTCCTTCAGCAACACCAATGAAAATTGCCTTCTTTGCTCTTGGATTTAACTTACTCTCTCTGACGTGATAGTAAGTTGGACAACCAAAAACCTTAATAGAATCATAGTTAGCAGGTTTGCCAGTCCACACCTCAATAGGTGTCTTTAACTCAATAGCAGTCGATGGTGACCTGTTAATTAGATAGCACGCCGTACTTACTGCCTCAGCCCAAAATTCTTTACCCAACTTTGCATTGGATAACATGCACCGTGCTCTCTCCATAAGGGTACGATTCATTCGCTCCGCTACCCCGTTCTGTTGAGGTGTTCTTCTCACAGTCCAGTGTCTGACTATGCCTGCACTCTGACAATACTCCTTCAATGGGTCGTTCTTGTATTCCCCACCATTGTCCGACCTAAGTCGCTTCACCTTCTTGCCAGTCTGGGTCTCTATCATAGTCTTCCACACCTTAAACTTCTCGATAACTTCATCCTTCGACTTCATAGCATACAACCACACTCTCCTTGAGAAATCATCGATAAAAGTGACAAAGTACCTCCGTCCTCCTTTGGAAATCTCCCTAGAAGGACCCCATACATCAGTATGAACATACTTCAGTATACCTTTAGTACAATGGATTGCCTTACCAAACTTCACCCTATGCTGCTTTCCATAAACACAATGTTCACAGAACTCAAGTTTGGCCTTCTTCAACTTGTCAAGCACACCTTGCTTGCACAACGCCTCTAGTCCTTTCTCACTGATATGCCCCAGTCGCATGTGCCAGAGTCTTGAAATACTAGAGTCTCCATCATTGTCAATTCCTGCATAAGCTCCACTCACCACTGTATCATCACACAAGAGATACAAATTTCTTTGTCTCTTAGCTTGAATCACCACCTTCGAGTCTGACTTCATCACCTTTGTGAATCCACCTTCCATTACAATCTTGTAACCTTTGGATTCCAAAGTACCCAACGATATCAAATTCTTCTTCAACTCTGGAATATGCCTCACCTCAGACAAGGTATGTACCTTTCCTTCATGATTCTTGATTCGTATTATTCCTATCCCAACTACACCACAAGCGTAAGGAGAAAAGTTCAACTGGACTGAAGCACATGAAGCTGCATTTCAGGGCATTAAAAAGTATCTCGCCACTCTCCCAGCAATTCAGCCACCTGAACACGGCGAAGAACTCAGAGTATATCTCGCCGCGACACCTTTTGCCATAAGTGCAGTACTTGTAAGAACCAAAGGCGGAGAAACACCTATATATTATATCAGTAGAACATTGCAAGGAGCAGAGAAGAATTATACCAAAATAGAGCAGCTGATTTTGGGTTTGGTTTTCGCATCCCAGAGATTACGTCCATATTTTCACGCCCATCCTATTGTGGTCCTCTAATCATAATTTCGCTCTATATCAGTGGGATCTCATTTCTATTCACCGCCTACTAAAACAGAAGAACATGGTACCCCAGTTTAACAGATTGTGTTTTCATCATATGTTTTCTTATTCAAATTAGATTAGATCAGTACATCCATGTTCACTTCCTATTGATCAAATGGTTATTCTGTTGATTATCAAAAAAAGTAATTGAAACTAATGATACAGTAATAATATGGACAAGGGATTTGCGATTACGTAAAAAGATATTTGATTTATTGATTTATTGTAACTATTGAAGTTGTCCGTCGTTACCTGTTGGCGTAGCCATTTGATGAAAACTAAGAGAGGAGACGAACGCAGACGGACGAGCTACTAGATGTAAAATAAACGGAATAATTAAAATGGTTTGTGAATTGGTGCCAACCACTCATTGACTTACTCAAAACTCAAAAGGTTTCCTCATAAATTTTCTTGATAAATGAAACGTCGCGAGGGGGTTACAAATGTACATTTCTGACGGTACATCACCCGTAAAAACCAATATTGTAATAGTAAACCTTATTTGTTCGTAGACCACATGATCCATTTATGGAACTAAGCGGTATGTACGTATGTTGCCGTTGTGTACTTGCAGCGTATCACACAATTTTTTATGTGTATGGTAAATTATCACTTCCGTGAGCTTGACGGGGGGTCGGAGTCACCGGTCACCTGTTTTGCATGTTCCCGCTGATGCGATATAAATCTGCATCTAAACCCATGGAGTGAACCAACGAACCACAAGGGGCATCTTCCGAATCACTACTAAATAACGAAATCAGTATGAACTGGCCTGAGTGTTTACACTTGTAGCTTCCACTCTGTCGGAGCAGTTGTGTCTCTTTTTCTCATATAGATATTTCCTCTGATTTAACAGACATCACATCTCTTGCAAGTATCTATGTTATATCTTATATTTGTAGTATACTACTACTGCCATGGTGAAGTTATAGATATAAAATTGTTGAATTTCCGGTTGCAGGCTGGACTCTCAGGAGATTTGATTCAACTTCCTTGAAGAACTGTTCGTCTTGTGTTGGCCGGCTTCTTAAGTAAAAGAACCAGTGTCTCAATCAATCTCATCAGGGTTGTTTCATCAGTTTACAACTTATGCACAAAATGTATCAGCTACAACTTCATATTAATTTGTAACAATTTCCTATTGATTCATTTGTAATAATGTCCTACAAAATGTCTCTAAAGTAGTTATCTGGTATTTGGGAGAACTTTACACTCAATTGCACGGTGGATTAATAGATGAAACTAAAATTATCTGGTATTGGATTCAAAAAAAAATAAATAGATGAAATTGAAATTAAGTATTCCTTTATTCCATACAATAAAATAAAAATAGCACTCGCACCATCTGTTATCTGTTCTTGCGGTGTCTATCACGTTATACGAGTATGTTCTTTCCACCTAGTACCCGGTGTCTCTACCGTAAGTATAGCCAAAATAGATATTTCATTCCTCTACCATGTTTCGGGAGAGCTGCTTTAAAGTTACGATTGCTTTGTTAAAGTCGTCGCACCAAATGAAGCATGCAAGTCATATCTTATCATTACAGCAACTAAATAAATGAAGAAAGAAGTAGGAGTATTTTTATAATTTTAATTTTCTTGCCCTGACCTATCAGCAGAGTCTTGTCCTGTCAATAGTGGGAACTCTTTTCTCGGCCTTTACAAAAGACTTCATTACCAACATTTTGGGCAATCCTTATTTGTATTAATCTTCAGTTGTATTAACTTCTAACGAACAATGAAACGTTATACATAACACCAAACGGTTTTGTGAAATGTTAACAGGAAAATCCTTGACCTCACCTGGCCCACCCAGTATTTGTAAACCTGGTTTAAGGGTGTTGTATATATATGTAGGGTGCCTAAAATTTATATTGTTGTAGAAACTTACGGTACAACCATAGTTCGATCACCATTTACTAATATTCATACAACTCTTGTAGGTGATATATGGAATACACGGTGCAGACACCGTAAGTTATTAGTTTTAAATCTCAAGGCTCTGTCGAATACATAACAGTACTATATAATCACATGGTATGACTATATGTTCATCCGCACTTACCATAGACCCTCCTTCCCTCATCCAATATCAAGAAGAAGATGAGTATCCTCCCCTCAGACATTCGAACAAGAGATTTCCCTCAGTTGCACTATCCAGGCAAGGCTTCACCACCTGAACCAACAGTACCGCCGAGTGCGGTGACTAACCTTACTACTCATGTTTTTCCTACAGGGGCAATAATGACAGTTACCAACTTCCGCACTGGAGAAGATGGTATTGATTACTGCGACGAGTGGTTTCAACTAGTCGAACAATGTCGTCTCAATAGGGCAGAATGCAGCCGCCTCGGTATCTCTTGCATTGCACCATTTTCAGAAACCCTACATAAGATCAAGTGCTTTGACGATGACCTATTCAACAATCTTATTTTGCCCGCATTGGAAAGTAACTCGGTACAAATTAGCTTGCTTTTGCACGACGGTGACACCCTAACAAAAGAATGAACTTATTACTAATAGGCTGCTGACATTGTTTTACTTTTTGGTTTTTGTCTTCACAAATTCGATGGCAGTCTGTTTGTGTAAGTTGAAATGTATCTTGATATTATGTCCTAAAATTCAGTAATTTCTATTACAATGGTCGTGGATAAGCTACCATTAACTAGAAATGTATTTATCGAATCGTATGTTTCGTTTTTTCGCTTTTATAATGCTACATGTTTCTCTCATCCCATTCAGACTTATGCTGCATAATATCCAACCGCACAGTTTCTGCCACATTGTGCGAACCTTCGTTATAGGCTCTAAATGCGGAAAAAACTAACGTTGGATACGGTGATATATCTGCGAGAAAGGGAATGTACTGTTACCAAACCCATGGAGTAGGGAAATTTAGATTAATATTAACGTCAAAAACTAAATCATTTTTACGGTAGGGATGTAGTGTAGGGTAGGGTATTTTTTTCCCTTGTGTTCCAGTGCCATATGTCCCTCCTGTAATCGATAATAATACGGACCGTCAACCGTAAATTGGTAACAATAAATGGTATGTAGGAGGTGCATCTCTAGTTGTCGCCATTATAAATGGCATGGGTAGTATATCCCATATTTTTTTTGCGTTTGTTACTTCCTTCTCCCATCGAAACAACAATGGTGTTCGTTGGCGGTGCCCCACATATTTCTCGCACAGTGAAATGTTCTCTCAAACGCCAGCCATATAATCCCCTGTGAGTGTTCTCCGATCATATTCGTCGAAGTCCAATAATATTTTTTTCTCAAATCTCTTATATTCCCTAGGGTTGTATGCTGCAGGTTTGCATGAATCTCAGGTATTCCCTCTCATGGGGTTTACAGTTGGGAATCCATATATTTGTACTACTGATGGCAGTTATGACGGTATATCGGCCGGTGGGACCTGGCGTCATCTATTGTTAGAATTATTTTTCTTTTTCCAGCTTCTCTCTTAGGGAAGATGTAGACATGGGAGTTTTATTTGTTGTATTTTTTAGTTTTTGCATTCGTCGTTTTTTTTATACTGGTACAACCTAAAATACCAATTCACCACTTTTCTCACAAGTATCAAATAAACTTCTCAACTTGAACCGTGACCCATTCATACGGTGATTGACCCGCATGTATTTTGTTTAACCAAGAGATGCCGAAGCTGAGACCGTACTTGGTAAATTTTATCTATATATAGTTTACGCTCCATACAGAAACAAGACCAATTATAGAGAGCCTTTGCTTCCAAAGAAATTTGTTGTGCAGGTGTTCTTCAACCAATAGACGACGAGGATGTTATTACTTTGCATATCTACGGAAGACATGTTGTCGCCTCTCAGATATTCCCTCTCATTCCATTGATGTAAAGGTCCACAGCTGAGTTTCTTTGGTGGTATAATTTCCATTGGATGGAGCAAGAAGATTATCAGTTCAAACTCTTCAGGTTTAATCTGATAGCACTTCTGTAGCTTCCTTTGGTTTTATTCTGATTTGAACAACAACTAGTTTGTTGCCCTTTCTCTTCAGCGTCACAATTAATTTGTATTCAACAACCAAATTCGTATGATTGATAACGATGATTGTATCCGATTACCAAGACTTTAAATATAAAAAATGTGTTATCGATTATATCCTGTGTTTTTCTATAGTTTTGTTTCGGTGGTTATGGGCGGTGAATTACACTTATGTTGTTGTTTGTATCAGTGTTCCTGGATAATCACGGTAACCAATGTACCGGCTGTCTTTTAACCTGTCTTATTAAAGCAGAATGTGTATTTATGCGTTGCTCCAACCGTGATTTCATAAAGTCGCTGTTTGTTATTGTTTTATATCTGGCCCTTTCCCAACTGCAGTCAACCTCCATCATTGATACCTAATTCTAAAGTAATTTTTGACTGTACTCTAATGGATGTTCAATCATCTTCTTCTTCAATCCTTGTCTTTTGCAATTATTTCTTTCTTCTATAATTCTTCCATTCTCTTCTCTCCTGTTGTTGCTTGATATTTACCTCTGTCTCAGCTAGTACTTGAGACTGTTACTCTTTTCTACGGTAAACTCCTTATTATTTTTGCTTTAAGCTTTTGTTTTATTTCTTCTTCTATTGTTCCAGACTTGATTTTTCTTTTGCTTCACAATCTAAAAAATGGCACCTTCCAAAGGCGTTTCTCCTTCTTTCACTGACCTTGACACCCGGTTAAGATCATATAATATTGAACTTCCAGGCTTTCTTGCCAAAGCATTTGCTCCCTCTTCGCTTTCTCGTCTTGACCTAAATTGGATTCGCAGTGAGACTTGGAGTGCAAACAAAGTTGTAGTTATCCTTGGCCAACTGAGAGAAGGCTTGAGACTTTCCCTATGTAACCCTCAATGCCCATTATTCTACCAAGTTTTGATTCTCCTTGATCCCCAACGAGGTGTTATGCAACTGTGTGAGAATGTCGTTCGTCTTTCAATGATTTTTTTTTATTGCTCGGAGGGTCAATCTCAACTGCCGAAGCTATCGGGAGATCCCCTAGTGATTATATACAACTGAAGCATAATTCTCCAGCTATCGCGATTAATGTTGCACACGAAAGGAAAATAAATGGAGTATTCGCTTCACCCACAAGAGAAGTCTCGCCGATACTCAAAATTTCCTGTTTAATGTGGATAAGCCCGACAAAACCAACAATCCACTTCGATGGTCAAGCGATGAACAATGGGTGAAACTTTTGTTAATTGTTAAAGGTCCTTGCGGTTTAGGCTGGATGGACGGGGCCCGATCTATTGTATCGACTTAGATGGATGCGCGCCATAATTGTTCTCTTTATTTCCCTTAGATCTTTAGTTGGCAAGATGAGAAAGAGGTACTACTTTACCCTCAATGCTTTCCTCAAACTCTTTCTTTCGTTGACTTCTTCCTGTGTAATATAGGGAGGTCAAGACGAGTCTGATAATGAATCCAACAACAACTGCCAGTAGAATCCTAAGCGAGGCCTTTCCGAAATAGAACTCGACAGGCTGGTAAAAGACATAATGTGCCTCAAATATTTACTTGGTGTGGATACTTGCTCTGATTGTTACCTGAAATGGCGAGTGACATTCTGAAGATCGAGCATGTGATGGTTAATCTCCGGCGAAAAATGATCGAAAAGCTACCTCGACAGCTGGTAGGCTTCGCTTTCCACAGTATAAACTTTTTTTTCAGTTAAAGGTGGTGGGTTAAGTAAAAAGAAACAAGTCTCCCATAAGGGGGAGAACAATACTAAAGCCCTACAAACGCCACAATTAAAGAATGCTATCGATATTAATTAGTGACAGCCGTACGAAGGGAAAAGGGAAATATGCTCTGGGCTAAGTAGATAAATCTCTGAAGAAGGATTAAGGTGTCAATGTCATTGATAAGGGTAATATAGAGAATTTTGCCGATGAAGGAATCTCCGGAAAAGACAACGAAAAAGTTGGCGATCAAGTTCATTGAACATAATCTAAGCTTTGTCAATATTTTGGCGAGAGTCTCCATATCACAATTGATAGGGGCGAGAATCTTCAAAAACGCATTTGTCGATCTCGCTGAATGGGAAAGCAACTGAAAAAGCAGGGGTACCGAAATACTACCAACTTTTCGTTTGGGCTCGTGAGTCTTATGGTAAGATATGGACGATCTCAAAAATCAATATCCAAATCTGATAACCGGAGTAGGATCACAAGTGATCAGTCCAACTCAAGACAAGTCTTGGCAAATCCCCTGAATGGATTATGGACCAACTTGACGGTTATGAATAACGTACTTCTTGTGTTTGCTTTAATTATATAATCAGATAATATAATGCAGAAAGTAAAGCACACAAGACACCAAAGATTTTTTTAACGAGGAAACTACGACCTGTAGAAAAACCTCGGGACCTCGTCCAGATTGAACACCACACAGTACAAACTGTTTACAAACACTAGCCTACTATAAGACTTCGGTCTGGGATGTACCAGAGACCAACTCCATCCCTCAAAGAGAATTGGCTACTGTCGCACTCCTTGCGTCTCTAGATCCCCCACTGATCGTTACACACTTGATTCCCCTAGATGACATCCTTTACAGGCCTAGGAATTGCTTTAATCGCTGTTAAAGACTTATGTCAACAATACCGGCTTTGCAACCTTAATTACTAACTGTATGTTTCGAACTGTCCTCTTCAGTTTAACATACGTAAAGTGACTTCCTTCGGATTACTCCAGGTCATACGGAAATCTACTTACAAGCGGGGGTTGACAAGTAAACCGAGTAAACTATGCCCAACTTATATATCTCTACCTCAGTTGTAAAAAGAATCACTTAAGAAACTTATACAACTGGAGCTAACTAGGTCTTACAACACCGAGTGCAGCCGTGCGTTGCTTCCTTCAACCTTGTATGTAACGTATCAGTTCTTGAATACCCTTATTGCAGAAGAGAAGGAATATGGAATAGACAAGAACGTGATTTTCCACAGAGAAACTTCACGTATGCTTGATGCTTGTGGTTTTCTTTCTTTAACCTTATATTTATAGATCTTAATAAGATAGGTTGCTTTGAGATAAAGCAACTAGTTTCTTAACCTACAAGTTAGCAAGTGCCTGTGTAAACGAACCCGTTACTTGGCTTCCACACAAAGAAACCCTAGATATATCTCATTTGGAAATCTTTTATCATTTATCTGCCAAGTGATTTGTTAGCTCAAAATCACTTCAAGATAGATATCCAACAGACCAAAGATAATCTTTATCTTATTGACTCATTGAGATTCGTTAGATGGACCACGGAAGATATTCTGATAAGTACAAGTCCAACTAAGAGATAAAGGAGTTAGCTGTTTAACCAGTGTGAAATTCCCGCAGAATATTCACTTGGACGGTTCGTGAACCGTCCGTCTGAATTCAGGCCAAATACATTGAATCTGGTGTTCACGTACATGTACGTATACAGATCAACGTTTTGAGACATAAAGGAAATTTCTGCACTGTTCACGAACCGGTTTGTGAACCGCCGTCGCTCAGATTAGGGTTTAACTGGATCCGCTGGAAGTTCTGGAATGGGCCAGTACTTAGACGTGTTATTACGCCCTCAACTGTAATCCATTGGACTCTGCTCTAGAGTACTCCTTTAGATTCATCCATTTTCCTACATGTGATTTGCAAGCAAACCATTGCACTGGAAAGTGTATCAAATCTATCTCATGCATCTTGAAACCTTAGTATTGTGGGAACAAACAAGAATACAAAATCTCAATCGATATATCTCTACTAAAGTAGCCGACTATTTCGGAAGATAGAATAAGTAGAATAAAAGAATTTCCATAAAAGTCATAACTTCTACTAACCTTTTGTCAATGAAGAATATTCGATGTCTTCTTTATATTCATTGTCTTCGTCTTCAAGGTCTCTACTACTTTGTCTATATCCCAATTCTGAAATCTAAACTCTAGTAGGCTAAATCAAGAATTGTGTTTTGACACCTAAAACTGACAACCAGCTTGACATACCAACGCTAATGGGTTTGACCGGACAATGCCCTAACAACAACATCTATTTCTAAGGATTTATGTGATGACATGGTCAACTTGTGCTGGTAGATTTTGACAATATTCCTGCTGTTGATGCTCCTGTCCCTTCCATTGACGTGGATGATCATGTTCCACTTATCAATATGGTGAGTGTATCTCGTATTTTGTTGCGTCTTCCTCTGGTCCTTAAGGAATGTTGAATATCAATTGTCATCACTTTATATGATAAGAATCGTCACCTGAGCATCTATGTCTGAAAAGGTGAACGAGAAGCGAGGAACGATTTATCCATGACCAAAAGACCTCAAAGCCAAAAATGAGAAGTCCAAATGTCTTGCCCAAGAATTGGAAGAGTACAAATCAAGTTGAAGTTTATTTCCATTGGCTCTTCCAATCGTTGTAGTTTAATATTCAATCCTCTAGCTTTGTTGGTTCCAAGTGCATTGGTAGCGTCAGTCAAGCCGGGGGGAGGGGGGATCAAATATCTCACTCGACTGAATGCAGAAGTGTGTGACCGGAACTACCATTTGACGATGTTTGACATACTCATATTGAGAATTAGCCAATGTACAAGAACTTAGTAAAACCCTTGATCTTCATCTTCGAAGTTGTCGTAGAGAGCTGAGCGAAGCTGCGAAATAACGGGGTATTGCAATACAACAACGAGAAAATGTGACTGTAGAAAATCTAGGGAGAGATCCTATAACACACTTACTATGATAAGACTAGTAATGAACTTTAAACAGACAAGCACAAGAAACAAGCAAACCTACATCCACTTGATTTCACCATGATGATTTTTGTACAAGGTTTCGTTAGTAGAGATCACAAGTATAAGAGATTAATCGCTACTCGAGAACAGGAGGAGCTAGGACTAAATAACAGTCCAAATCTCAAGTTCTTCATCCTAAATTTTTCAACCCTTACTACTG
>JAJJMA010231298.1:0-31712 GCA_023529015.1 Papaver nudicaule
CTTTTCCTTTAGGTCTTCAACTGCAAATTTTGGGGCTGTTTTAAATTCGTTAAGGTTTACTGTTCAGTTTAATGGCATGAACAAGTAAAAATCCATGGGTAGAGTATTCAGATAGAATTAGTACGTTACCCATTGAGTTGATACGTACCCACTACCCACATACTTCCATTCCTTCTTTTCAACTAAATACTGTATAAGTTTAAGATTAAGGAGAAACATTAGATTAGGCCGGTTCCTATGGAACCCAACAAACTAACCCTTTTGCAATCCAACATGGCCTAGCAAACTCAAAATGGGACAGTGGGTATCGATGGAAAAAGCATCGACAGATGGAAAAAACATCGACGATGGAAATTCCATCGATGTCGATGCTTTTTGCATCGATGTCGATGATATTTCCATCTGTCGATGCTTTTTCCATCGATCAGATGTCGCTCCAATCCAACGGTCTAATTCCAAGCGCCTATTTAATGCATCAGAAAACGTTTTTGTTCTTCACATTCTTCATCACATTTGTCACATCAAACACAATTTTACTCCCCTGCAATCAGCAACTTCAGAATCTAATTATTTCTCCAGCTCAATGGATTATGAACATGATTCTTCGGATTCTTCTGATGAAGAGATGCAAAGAAGAATGATTGATTTTGATTCTTATCAAAAAAGAATTCTTCAAATGTTGCAGGAAATTGATTCCGACTCTGATGAAGAAAGAGCGCAGTTCGACACTATGTTGGAGGTCTATACTGGCACAATACCTTCAGAACCTGAGCCAAAAGCGGTGCGGTGTAGGCGATACACTTACCGTGATCGGGAATTCTACCATGAGAAACTGATGCATGATTATTTCAATGAAGACTGTGTGTATTCCGACCGAGATTTTCAGCGTCGCTTCCGCATGCCCCGACACTTGACGAAATTTATTATTTCGGAGCTTGTAAGAGTTGAACCTCGATTTGATTATCAGTTTGATTGTCGTAATGTTAGAGGTCACAGTCCGGAGCAGAAGGTTACGGCGGCCTTGAGGATTCTTGGTTACGGTAGTCCGGCAGATTCCCTTGATGAGTACATCCGAATGGGCAAAACAACTGCCTTCAACTATCTCTCGTTGTTTTGCGAAATTATCATTGATCATTTCGGTTCAGAGTTTTTGCGCAGTCCCAACAAGACAGATATTAAAGAGATATTGAAAGTGAATACGGCGAGGGGTTTCTCTGGAATGCTCGGTAGTCTCGACTGCATGCACTGGGTGTGGCAAGGTTGTCCAACAATGTGGGCTGGACAATACAAGGGTCATTACCCTAAGCCAACTGTCATTTTAGAAGCTGCGGCTACTGAAGATTGTTGGATATGGCATGCTTTTTTTGGTCTTCCTGGTTCGCAAAATGACATTAATGTGTTGCACAAATCGCCTCTTTTCGAAGACCTTAAGAAAGGCCGAGCCCCCCCTGTTAATTTCAATATCAATGGACATCAGTACATTAATGGGTATTATCTTGCGGATGGAATATATCCTAAGTGGTCAACACTGGTTCAAGCGTTTAGGGGAGTGCCTACAGGAAATACGGGTAAGGCAATGAGGCATTTCAACAGAATGCAGATGGCCTTCAGGAAGGATGTTGAGCGGGCCTTTGGAATTCTGAAGAAGAAATTTGCTATCGTTTGTGGTCCTTTCCGTGGTTTGAGTCCCCGTGAAATGCATAAGACTATGCTCACTTGCATAATTCTGCATAACATGGTAATCCAAGAAACTCGTCGTAATGCTACCTGGACCAACTATCCAGACGAGGACTTGAGGGAGGATGTTGTGCCACAACGGGGAATAGGTGCAAGGGACTATGCGCGGATGACGAATCACATTCGTAACCCAAATTTGTACGAAAGATTAAGGAGTGATCTTTGTGCACATCTTTGGGCAATAGAAGGACGAAGAGCTGCAGGACATGGTGGAGATGAAGAAGATGAAGATGAAGAAGTTCGTGCTCCTCGTTGGGAAACAGCTGCTGCCTTTGAAGATGGATTGAATGATGATGATGATGATGATGATGAGGATGATGATGAGGATGATGATGAGGATTAATAATTGTTTTTCTTAGTTAAGAGGATGATGAACATGATGATTAAGTGGTTTTTTTTCTGTAATTTTTGCTTTGTTTTTTTTATGTAGTTTTTGTTTCGTTAGTATTAATGAAGATTAACTTTTATATAACTAGAGATTTTCATTAAAATTAAAGACAGTAATTACATTAAAGAGGGTGCCATGCCCTCTACAAAATATATACCCTATATAGAGCCGTGTCGTTCCGATATAATTAGTAAAAAGGGTTTGCCAAGCCCTTTTACAACATAAAAAAAAAAAACTCCCGATATAATTAGTAAAAAGGGTGTGCCAAGCCCTTTTGCAAAAGACCATCCGATGATGGTAAACGCAATTGCCATTGTTGTTGAAAATCGGCAAACTGCTGATTCTACTAATGATGATGATTATACACATTGCCGCCATTGATGATGATGATACATTGCTACCATTGATGATGATGATACATTGCTGCCATTGATGATGATGATGATACACATTGCTGCTGCCATTGATGATGATGATACATATTGCTGCCATTGATGATGATGATGATGATACTTGATGATTGATGATGATGTTGATACTACTGATGATGATACACACTTGCTGCCACTGATGATGATGATGATGCTGATACCCTTACCGATACGACCGCCCACTCCCCGTGAATGATAATGATGATGGAGATGCTACTCGTCCGCCCAAGGACTGACCTCATCCGCTTCAACGTCAGATGCATTATCGGCATTGACGGATGGGATAGGAGCTGCTCCTTGAACGTCAGACACAAGAGCGGCAAGCCGTTCAGCCTGCCGTTCAGCCTCCATCTGCCGTTTGATCCGCTCGAAGTCCATCTTCCAGATGTACAGTTGTTCATCATTCATGTTAGAGGTATTGGCATTCATGATTTTATGCTTATCATGGTTATGCACATACCTCTCCTGAGAGAGACAACTTTTTTTTAGTTCACCGTTTAGAACCCTGCGTTCAGCCGATCGTTCCTTGGAAGTCTCCTTGAGGTGGGCAGTGTAGGTATCCATGTTGAAGCCTTTCCCCTCAACAGCAGCATCAGCCTTTGCTTGTCGTAGCTGCTTGGCCTGGTTCCTACCACACAACAGCTGGAACTTCAATGCATTTGCAGAAGCCTTCTCTGTTGTCATACCTCCTCCACTGCCACCACTGCCTCCACTGCCACCACTGCCTCCACTGCCACCACTGCCTCCCGCACCTTGTGACCCCATCTGTGTGGGAAATTGGGACGCAAAGGGCGAGGATCGAGACCCCTGTGAGTTTGGCGAACCTTGATTATACGGTGAAGCTTTAGGAACCGACTTCAGCTTGAGAAGCATCTTTGGGTCATACTTAGGCAGCACTTTCAAGATATGGTAACACTCCTCGTAGGCAAATGGTTTCCCGTGCTCTCTCTTCCAGGCCTCGCGACACCTCCGTTCGACGTCCGTGTCTCCCTCTCCACTTTGTCTTCGACGTTCAGCCTGCACAATGGCGGCAACAAAGAGTTGCACCTGTGCGTTGATGGTCACGAAGTGGTTGCACAAAGAAACTTCTGTCCGGCAAGTGACATTCATTGTCTCCTGCTCGAACTGGTCATAGATGCTCCCCCAGAGTGTTGCCTTATCTTGGTGCACACCGGCAATCGGATTTTCGGTAAAGCGAACATAATTAGAACATATGATCATGTCCTCCGATACAGTAAAAGATTGCCCACGAGACCCCCTGCCAGTCTTTCCTTCTCCCATTTCTTGACTATCCTCATCGTACACTTCAGGATCGTACTGAGTAGATTGACTAGCAACTTGTTTCCCCCTGTTTTTTGCTTTTCCCCTTGCCATATGAAAGATGTGAACAGTTGAGGGCGTGTCCGCAAACAAATAGATAGCTGAGTGCGCAATTGTGGTAGATAAGAGAAAACTACTACAATTGTTGCAAAGGTGTGTTTTGAAAGGCATACAAATGAGGGTATATATAGCCTTTCTCAAATCTGAGCCGTACATCTTATCGATGGAAATTCCATCGTCGATAGAAATTCTATCGACCTCGACAGAAATTCTATCGACCTCGACACTTTTTGTATCGTCGATGGAATTTCCATCGTTAGATATTATTTCCATCTGACGTTGCAAAGTTGCAAATTTGCAACTTTGCAACGTCTAAACACCTGTTTGCTAGGTCCATAGCCAGCGAAAACACCCATAATTTGGGTTTTTGGTGTCCCATAGGAAGGGGCCTAATAGGGTGTTCGGGAGCATGTTAAAAAGCTTGATTAATCACAAAAGTAGAAATTAGTTTGGTTATACGGTTTTTTTTAGAGCATAATTTTTTTTTTCTCTAAAACAAAAATTTTCGGTTTCTGGTTTATTGGATTGACTCCTGCTTATGAAGAAGGAAAGTCACATTTTCTTCTGGTATCTAAACACCCTAAAAGGAAACGATGAATCTCCTACGAAAATCATAAAATTTACCGAAAAAACGTCTAATGTGAGAGACGTTTTTTGAGAATGATACACATTCCGTTTAATGTTTTTTTGTGTTGCTAATGTATATTACTAGCTATTTTTTTTCCTAGCATTTCCTTGCCCCTTTGTTGTGGAAGCAGCAAAAAAAAAAATGTTGCTCCCTTTGACATTTTACATTGAACATCAAGACTTAGCAATATTTGGAGCACAAATTCAAAGCCTTTCTCCAACCAAGTTGTTCCGGCTAGTTAAACGCAATAGTTTGACTTTGGATGAAATAAGAATATCAATTGACAAACTCGCATATGGAAAATTCAAATAGGCAAAAAGTGATATTTTTCGAATAAAAATATAATGCCCAAATGTGATCAACTCTTATCTAAAAAGTCTTCCAGATTTTATAATGCAACACACTATATATTGATACCCATTCAAACAAGGGGATCAATTTTTATTCTTTCTAAGGTTGACAGGAAAGGGGTCATTGCCAACTAAAAATGCATGGATAATTTTGGCGATTCAAATATATTTTGGTACCACTCAATAAGTTTAAACTAAGGTCATCTTGAAATAAAATGTTCTCGCGCTATAATATAATTTTTGTTAATGGTTAATGTGTTTTTAATTGGTTATTGTTGGTTTTGTTTCTATTTAAGTTAGTTTGACTAAAGTTAAGTTATATAATTAACAGAAATTGGGATTTTAGTCGAGAGTTTAGAGTGATAGATAAGAGAGGAAGAAGAAGAAGAAGTTGGAAAAAGTTAGAAAAACTAGGGCTTTTAAATTTTAGAACGAAATGGTGAAACTTTATAATAATGATGAACCGACCAGTAGTGATGAAACCTTTGATGCATCTACATCCGACAAAATGGAGTTTGATCCTTCCGGTATTGACTTTTTGATGGAGGAACAAGAATTTTACAACCAAGCCGTAATCTCCAGTTGCTCAAGATCGTGAAGAATATCGCCGTCAAATTCCTCAAACAACTCACAGGTGTTAAGAAGTCCGAATTGCGTTTGTATAGCTTGAAATCTAGTTTAAATGGGAAATAGATTTGAAAAAAAATCTCGCACATTATATGCCGATTGATCATCATCCAAATAGTAGAGAACCAGAATCGGTTTATATGATGCCATCATATGCGCCGATTAAATTTATTTATGCCGACAGTAGAGACTCAAAAAGTACAGAATCAGAATCGACGAGTACACTTAATAACAACCACTGATTATTGTTCACTTCAGGGTATCACTATTGGCGAATATATCGGCTTTTTGGTTTCATATTGAACTGCCGATAAAAGCATTGATATTTCTTATAAGAACTTATCAAGTGTATAATCAATGTTTTTTGGTTAGCTCATAAGAAGACTAGGGAGAGGAAGTAGTACATTTTGTGGACCTACAATCATTGTTCAATGAATTTTACATCCGTCGTTGTAGACTTTGAATTTTTTCAAATTTTTGGGGTGTAAGGCTAAGTCTAATGGGACTTCTATATCCACGAAAAAGTAGTAGGACACATCAGCAAAGTAGTAACCCAAGTCTAATGGGAAGTGCTAGACACATCAGCTAAATTCTACTTCGGCGCTGAATCATATAGTGGTGGGGCGCTACATCATTGAGCGCCAGATAATCTCAGCCATCAGATCTGGAACATATGTTATTAGCCATTAGATCTAGTGAGAATATTCATTTGGGCGCTACATCATTGAGCGCGAGTTCACTTTTTTGGCGCTACATCATTGAGCGCCGAAGTAGAATTCAACTTCAACTTCAACTTATATCTGGAAAGAGAAGTTGAAGTTGGGGTTTAGGCGACGCTTTTGGTGGAAGTTGAATGACCATTAGACTTAGCCTAACTAGTCGGACATTTTAGAATGTACTAAATGTCGATTATTTTTTAATTGGTGGTTATGCTTGTCTGTATTCGTCGATTTTGTTTTCTTACGTAATTTTGTAGATTTTTGAAGTGCTCAACGATCAATCCGAAGTCGTATCTCGGTTAGGGCCTGATATTTCTCCCTACTACCAAACTAACTTTGTATGATGCACATCATCTTGTTTCCCCCCCTAATTTTCAAAAAATTTGTATAGTGATCTAAGCGGTTCTTTATTTGCTCCGTGTAGACATTTGGAACTAAGGAAGAAGCAAAAGCTTGGTTCGTAAAGAAAGGCACATAAATTAATTGTGGATTGGTGCTTGACAAACGTTCAAGGACCGATCGTTTGGAAATTGTATGCGATAGAAGTGGCACACAAGATAGTCATTGGTCAAAGAGTATATCGTATGTGAAGAAGACTTGGAGGATGTATAACACTAAATTAAGGAAGTGTGGATGTTCATTCAAGATTATAGTAGGTATGTACATCGTGTGTATAAGCTACGTAAAGTTGTTGATGGTCATCACAACCATGATGATCCGCATACTCTTGTTGGACACTCTTCTGTTTG
The DNA here is from genome assembly GCA_023529015.1 of Papaver nudicaule. NCBI lineage: Eukaryota > Viridiplantae > Streptophyta > Magnoliopsida > Ranunculales > Papaveraceae > Papaver > Papaver nudicaule. The sequence goes on from JAJJMA010231298.1 coordinate 7,010, forward strand.
TGAGTTGAAACCACATGAGAAGGCAAAGGTAAGGGCGATCAAAAAAGATGATCCAAGTTAATGATCCAAATAACTACTTGTCTATTTTGAGGCAAATTTTCAATGAAAGAGCCGCCATCAAGAGGTCAATATGGAATGGTAGAGAGGTTATGGAACAATGTCAATGGTTACTCGAGCAAAACAACTACACATTGAAGAAGGACTTAGTAAATGACAAAGTGACTCGTATTTTCCTGGCACATCCGGAGATTATCTAATTCGCTCGATGTTTTTATCCAATTTTTCTAATTGATTATACTTACAAGACAAACAAGTATAACATGTCGTTGCTGAACATTGCTTGCCACACTTCCGATAAACAAACTTCACGATAGCTTGGGGTTTTATGGATCGGGAAAATGAAGTGAGTTATGAATACACACTTTGAAGGATCTTTACCTACCCGATCAAAGTCCAAAGATTACAATAAAAGATAAGGATCAAGCACTAATGAATACTATAGATGAAGTTTTCCCGGAAGCCGGATATTTTCTTTGAACATGGCACATACAATACAACATCAAAACAAATTGTAGGCATCGTATTCAAAAGTCAAGGAAAGCTACATGTAGTAAGCGTGACAAGGCCGAAGATGAACGTCTTAGTAAACTAACCGAGGAAGAACGATGTGAAGAGATGAAGAATGACGATGCCAAATACAAAGAGAATGGAATTCAATGGAAAGCTATCTTACATGATTGGGAATCTGGGATAGAGTGACACGTCGATGAATTTTGTAGAGTATGAATGTATGTTGGAGAGCTTCATTGGTAATTGGAATGTTGTTGCCGAGAAGGTGTTGAATTGTTGGATCCTTACAAACAAAAAATTTTCTATGCATATACCTACCAACACATATATTACAAGAATGAGGCAACATGTATAGCAGAGGAGTATCATGGCCTTTTAAAAAAGCTACTCGGGGGATGTCATAATAATGTGGTTACGGTTCCACAAGTTATCCATCAATATACCGAGGATGGTATCACTAAGATAGGGCACAATGGAAGAAAGTATCCAGGATGAAACTGTTGAAAGATTACACCAAAGAGAAGTGCAAGGACTATTACTTGCTTAAGGGTATATGTTATAGGGTGTCAGAATGGGCAATCAATTTTATGATGAATGATTTGGGTATATGTTATAGGGTGTCGGAACGGGCAATCAATTTTACGAGGAAGAAGCGCGTAGGTTGTTAAATGTTCATGCATGAAGATGACGTACATTGGACTCCCGTGTCATCACATGATTTCTAACCACATAGACGTCCTTCCAATTGAGGTCATTGATCCATTTTGGAAGCAACTCTCTTTCACACTAATGCCAACGTCGGCTCGAGATAATAATTCTCTTATAGACACGGAGATTGTAAAAACCATGATTGGAAGCTACCCCAACAAGAACAAGGTATAAATACAAAGTTTGATACCCGACTGGACACTCGCCTATCACCCTTATATGCAACCGGTTGACGAGCCAATTAAGCAAAAGGGGACGGGTGGACCAAATACCAACACGGATAGAACGAAAGAGAGTGAAGAATTTGAGGAGTTCATGATTAACCAAAAAGCAAAAGACAGTAGTGGCAAAGAATACCTTTCTCAACATAAACATGCCCAGGCTAGGTACAAAGATAATGACTTCAAAGAAAAGGGGTTGCCCGAGCAAGGGAGTCAAGGGACAGAGTGAACCAAGTGGGCGACAAGTGATGGCAAAGACTCTCATTGTTCCTTTCGCAATAGAGTCAAGCAAACACAAGAGTAGTCAATCAAATATTCTAATTGTGATATCAGATTCGAACGACGACTCAAACAACTAGTAAGGAAAAAGGGTCCCATTATTCAACAAATCAAAGCTTGTATGATGGTTAATCTAAGATCCGCATTTGGTAATATAGAAACTCCTAGGGATGCAAACGGTAGACCTCATTGAACTTTTTTTCACTATTTTTTTATGAGTTTCTTGCAAACTCCCTTCAATCATCTTTCTTTACGTATTATCCACCGACGATGTCGATGCGGATGGAAATTGTGGTTTCTACGTTGTTTCGGAGAAGATAGGACATACAATTACGGCAGATGATTTGAAGCTAACTCATGCGAATATTTTAGGAATAGGACGACCTTCAAATTAGTGAAAGATAAGGAGTTCTATATTTGGATGATGAGGGAATGAACCGATGAAGACAAAGAAGTGGCTTTCAAGAGATGCCCACATTGAGGCATCACCATCTTATGCCTATTAGTATTGGTTATCAACCGAGTTATTCATAAAACCTGTTATGAAAAAATTTATTCATCAAACTAAATTAAACATAACAAGTCATTTATCAAACCAAGTTTCAACATTCAACATAAAGAGTCTTAAACCTTAAAATGTGTTGGTATAAAATCTGATTCTAGATCTTATTCCAAACAACCATTAGATCTATCTAGCTCCAGTAAGAACAATAAATCAAATAAGTAAGGTGCAAGATGTAAAATAGATGACACATGATGTTTCTAACGTGTTCAGAGCGATGAATGTTTCCTACATCACGAATCTATTATTTTCTTGGTGTTTGATTACATACAACTTCATTGGAAAAATCTCTAGATCTAGTTTTGTATGGAGAAGAAGATTAATAGAGGAGAAGGAGGAAGAGAGAAAAAGTAAAAGGAAGATACATCTATCCCTAGTGAAGTTTCCTTTATATAGAGGAATTTCACATGGTAATTACTAAAGTACCCTTTTCTTAACTATGAAATAATGGTGATCTCGATGCGTCCCCTTTTCTTGAGCTTAGCGTGGTATACTTCTTTGACGGGTTCATCTTCGAGCTTGATCTATACTTCGAGGGGGGCTTTGGTCTCGAGCGGAGTATTTACTTCGATGGTACAACTAGATCGAGGTGGTTCCTTCGGCTGGTAGTCAATGGTTCGTACAATGGAACTTTGACTTTCTTCCGTGCTTTCTATTCATGCTGCGTTATCTTACTTCTCTTCTTGGATGATGACACGTGGCTCGTCGGAATTATGCCCCTACAGTTTGCTCATTTGCTAATGGATGATTCGAAGATTAATCCGTTAGCAAATTTTTCTTGTCATCATTGATGGTGCGAGACACGTGGACTAGTGAGATCCCTGAGGTGATTTGACTTGAGTTGTATTCTTCTATCTTCTTTCTGTAATATTGGTACTTCGATTTGCTCCAGCAGTTTTAAACTTGTAACCTTTCCGTCTTGTTGAGTTTTCGAGGAAATATACTAGTCGAGGAGATTGCTCGTTCTTGTATGGAAATAGGTGGTTGTCATGGATTGACTTTAATGTTGTTGGATTCCATTCGAGCTAGATCTTCGATACACATATAAAACTGGGATTCATCCTCAATCGAAATCATTATTAATGTGAAATTGGTCGATGAAGAAAGGTTGATTCAAGGATCTTTTGAACATTGAGGTGACCTCCCTTGGTGTACTTCGATGTAAATAAATAATTGCTTCGTGTTGTGGCTGATTCAATTCGATGGGTATGTGATGCTTATGATGACGAGGTCATATAAGGTCATGCTTGATTCGAAGTTGAGGTGGTAGTCGAGGTGTTGTTTTTGTTGTGATCTTTTATTCCTTCGAGGCTAACTTTAGAGCGGGATGATTTCTTGGCTTTTCGTTGCTGTCAAAGGGACTAAGCGAAAGAGTACAAATTGCTTTCAAAGTATATATATACTTGCCCCTGCTATTGCGTGAAGTCCTAGGCGGCCTTTTTGTGACTTAGCATTTTGAATTAGTTGGTGTCGTTGTTGTTGCTTGATTGTTGTTGAAGAAATTTGAAAAATTTCTACGCGAGATTCCCTTATATGGTTTCCCCCCTTTTGCTTTAGAAAGTGAAGGAACTGAACTTTTGTGAAGCAAAGGCAATACTTTCTCCTGAAGTGTACTATCCACGAAGCGAATTTGTTGTACGAAGAGGTTGTTATTAAATGGCTTTGCCCCTGCATTCTTTGTTTTGCTCTAGTTACTGCTCCGATGTATTGACTTTGTGATTCTCCCATACGTGCCCGGCTTGATGATAATTGTAGTGATGACTTGTACTCTTCGGTGACATGCGTGTGGAACGAGCGAGTACTCGCGAATAGTATTGTGAAACGAGAGATACCTTGATCCTTTGTGAACGAAGAGTGCTATCATCTCGTCTTTGCTCCGAAGAATGCTATCATTTGCCTTCTCTTAGAAAGATATTACTTGGTTTCTTTCTTTTGTGACATTGATGTTGTGATACACGAACGAATACTAGCGAAGTTCTTGTATGTACATTCTTCTTCGAGTGTCTTGAAAGCAGAGTTAACCTTTTCAACCTCGAAAGCCTTTTCGTGGTGGATCTTATCGAAAAACCTTAGTTCATATCCATGTTGATGCTTCGATGAATACTTTAGAGTAGTCTTCATGGTTCGCTTGTGCCCCTGTCTTGCATCTTGTGTTCCGATCGATTCATTCTGCAGTGAAAGTGAAAGTATATTCGATTCATCCTGTAATTAAGTTAAAAGCATATTTCAATTCATTCTTCGATGAAGTTAAAAGTATATTTTCGATTCATTCTTCGATGAAATTAAAAGTACATGCATTTTTCAATTTTCCTTTCATGATCGAGTCATGCGTTTCTTCGATGCCCAATCTGAGTGGGACGTGATCAGGCCCGTTATTTTTTTGTATATTATAGGCTCCTAAGGTTACTTATAGTACAACTCTAGGGCCTACTTTGACGTGGGAGACAGTAAACCAAGCCAGTGGGGGCTGCAGATCACCCTTCTCATAGGCTTTTCGCTACTTGCGTCGCCTCAAGTTGTCTTTGGCTATCAAAGTCGTAGGTACCTGGTTTGCCTGAGCACATAGGAGGCTTATGGTAGGCATCGAAGATACCAAGTATCCTCCGAGGAGGCTTGAGTTAGGTATCTTGGATACTTGTTTTACCTATGTAGAGCAGGAGTCTTATGGTAGGTAGCTACATTCTGACTTCAATAATCAAGTAGCACTATGGGGGAGTGTCGGTCGAAGCTAGAGATTAGACATGGTATTGTGTTCCTGTCGCGACCTAGAATTCGACCCTTCGATTCTCGTTCGCCCCTCCTCAAGGCTATATTTGATTGGAGGCCCTTTGGCTGCGTAAATCGCTTTCCATTTCCGTGAATGTAAGCAAGTTAGCTGCCTCGGGGTTCCATCCACCCTAATGGTAGATGTTAATCCCATTTATTATCCCCACGACGCCTCATCAGGGAGGTTTCATAGGTCGCTTGGTAGTGGGTCCAAATGCTTCTAGCTTATGTAGCTTCGATGCAAAGTACCCACCGCTAACGGGGTGTCTTGTGGGTAGAGGAATGTGTCGTGTAGCTCGTAGGGCCCTTACGACTACATCGACATCATCTATGTGCCTAACATGGCAGGACTTTTTATATTTGGCGCCAGGGCCTTGGCGTCAGGGCCTTTATATATATATATATATGGCATCAGGGCCTTAGCGTCAGGGCCTTTTTGTATATATGGCGTCAGGGCCTTTTGGGAGATATGCCTAATCAGGTAGAATTTGGAGAACGTATCGAGACATAACAGATCAAGTTTTTAACGATAAGCATAATTCATTTATAACATAATAGTGTGCGAAGTTTAAGATTTCATAAAACTAAGGCAAATACAGATTCGAATGTGACAGAATGTGACAAGTATGCTTTATAATGTGATAACTTTGTTCTTGCTATGTTGTATCGAGAGGAAACTTAGTAAATCTAAAGCTTTAAAAAATGTATTTGGTGACTAAAAATTCTAGCTTAAATATCTTTAAATATTACTCGATGTTGTATTAAGCATATTCGATGTTCATTTCATTGTAGGGTGGATCGAGGTACGCAATATATGCGGGATAGCATCAACAACTTCCACTACAAAAGGATTTAAAATACAAAGGATGAAGGCGAAATGTACATCGAAAACTATACTTCGAGATTCACTTCGAAGACAGACAAAGAAAGGAATTCCAGAGGCAGCAGAAGGAATGCAACATCTTCTATGCAGTACCATCGATGACTTCCTTATTAAGAGCATTATCAACATCTGGATTTTTCTCATTCTCATCTCCAGCATCTCGACTTTCAGTTTCAACGCCTTTATCATTTCCATTTCCATCACCACCATAACCTTTACCACCAGCAACATTTCCTTCAGTTCCCTCATCGGTTTCTTCAACTCGACTCCCTTGACCTTGGTTCTCCCCCACTTCAACCATTGTTACCTCTCTATCCTCTCCCATATTCTGCTCACCTTCTGTTTCTTTCTTTTCCTTCCCCTCCCCATTTTCTACCTCTCCGTCACTACCCCCATCTCCATTATTATCTTCTTCGTCACCCTATTCACCACCAGTTTCTTCTCCCTCACTCGTAGACTCCTCGACACTTACTTTGCCTGTAACCCTTCGCTTTACAATTTCATGTATCAAAGCTCGAACCATGTCAGGAGGGAGCAGCGCATCATCAGACTCTAGGCTTCAAGATCATCCTTGCCGGAAGGATATACCATCGGTTGCATTCCGAAGTCCCTAAAGATCTTACGAGTATGCATACGACAAGCATGGATCGTTCTCTTTGGCTCACCACTTACAACCTCCTGAAGCGAAGCAATCTTCTCCTCTAGCAGTTCCACATCCCCAGCCTTCTTCTTCTCCAACAGTTCATACTTCTCTTTCGAAGAAGTACTTTATCCCTTCTTATTCTTCAACTCCAGCTGCAGCTTCGTAACCAACTCGACCTGAACCTTTAAATCCTTAGCATAACCATCTCGAGTAGTAATGGCCTCATCGATCTTCACTCCAAGGTCAGCAACGGTGCCTACTCTACAACTCAAGCTCACCTTTCAACATCGACCACTACCTTCTCATGACGTTCGTGTAATAGCTATTCAACAAGACGAGTGATCTCTTTGCCTTGTGCCACATTCTGGTTAAGTAGGTACAAGTTGTGGTTGTGCACCTGTGTAAGGAAATAAAATTAGCATCGATAAAAGAAAGTAAACTCGAACAAAGTATTAAAGCACCGTACCCCTTCAAGAAGAGCATGTTGATTAGTCCAGTGTGCATCGAACGACCTATCATCATGCCACATCCCAGAAAACAGCTGATAAATGAATGTAACAAGATCAGAGTCTAGGCAACCCTTTGAAGGATTCTAAGCATATGCATAATGATTAGTAATATCTCGGGCAAAAGGGCCAGATCGAAGCACCCTCGACAATCTTCTTAATCTCCTCCTCGATATAGTTTCTCTGAGAAAAACTCTCAGACATCGAAGGACCTTCGAGAAAGGGAATAGATGGACGCAACTTAGAAACATCCATCAGCTGCTCCAGATTACTCTCATACACTTCTATACTTATGCCAGATGCATTAAGGTCTGACTCAAACTCAGCAGCAAAGGCATTCGAAATGACTTTCTTCAATGCAGCATCTTCACCTCGAGGGACCTTCGGCTGAAGTGCAGGTTTATTCTTCGGTGAGCCTTTTGGAGGAGATTTCTCCCCTTTCTTTTTTCTATTCAACACCTGAAACACTTCCTCCTCGATGTCCTCATCATTTTCTTCTTCATTAATATCCCTAGGGGATTTCTCGCCCTTCTAAACCTTTGACCGTTTTTGGGACCTCGTAATAGCTCTCGAACTCCCGCCGCCAACTTCTTATGATCCAGATTCCCAAATATATAAATTAAACCATCACTACCACCCACCTCATAACTAATCTCGCCCTGCTGAATAACAACCAATTTATCAAGAAACAAACAGAGGTAGGTATTCATACTCATAGCATAGTTGAGGCATGTAGTGTTTGTTACCTGATTACTTGTCCCCTCTCCAGCGCGGGTTCGTTTTGATTTAGTCTTCTTCTCCTTCTTCTTGGAACCATCTTCTTTCTCTTTGTTCCTCTGAAAACACAAGATCATATAAGAGAGAAAACCAAAGGAAATAAAAGGACGCAAGGGAAGAAATTTACCGCGAGGGATTTTGCTTTCATCGCAGCAATCTTTTCCTTCGATTCTTTCTGTTCGTCCTCAGAAAAGTGAATTTTGAAAAAATCAACCACCTTGAAGTCGTGATCCTTCTCGGAGCAGGTTCGGGGAACCTTATTTTCTTCATCGAGGTAGCCAAACAATATGGACCCCTCGATGAGAAGGATCTTGGTATACCACACGTCATCGTTCGAGTGTCGAAGAAGCTTGTTCGTACTAACTGTAGTAGGGTCCACATCCCCGAGGACATGCTCTCTATTCAGACTCTTCTTAAACCTCACACCCCGGGGAGCAGCTTCTTTATTCAACGCTATCTCGATCTGATAATGATGGAAAAAATTATCTGTAGTCCAGTAATCAGGAAATTTCGAGTTCTTCGGGAAAGACTCATAATAGTTCGATCTACCCTCGGAACGAGCCACCCACTTGCTGATTAATCGAATTGAATTGCCAGTCAATTGCTTCACACTCGAGGAGGGTCAATCCGGGAATATATCTAATAAAATAGTGGGTTCGATGACTTGTATAGGGGAAGGGGCAGGCCAGCACCTAATTGCTCACCAATAACTATAATCCGTTCAGTACTACAATCATGTTCAAGAAGCATTTCGGACGATAAAGTCGTAGCATCTGCAATCTCACTATAGAGAAAGTTTCTTATCATACCCCAGAAGCCTGGCTCTCTTCTCCCAGGAAATTTTGGATTTCACGTTCTTTTTGGACAGTAGCAGAAGCAATTAGCTAAGGAAGAAACTAAAAGCAGAATACAGAGAATAGATCAAAAACCTCGAAAAACTCACCATTATCAAGATCTGGAATCGAGAAGAAAGTAAGAAGACTCGTGGAAGGAAATGACAGAAGAGGCCACTTGAAAATAAAGATTTTGCAGAGGAAGAAATGTGTGGAATGAATAAAAGTTTCAAAGAAAGGGAGAAGTTGGGTTTAAATAGAGAAACAGGGTAAACCGGTATCACAGGTCAGAGGGTGAAAAGGGGCGACGGTTTCGAAACATGAAGCCAACGTATGTTAGTTGCGAAAATAAAGGCTGGACACGTGTCGAAAAAAAGGGAATACCAGAAGTTTCCTTCTCCGAATATCTCCAATCTTCAAATAAGGAAAGAGGCAAATTGTATGGGGATAAAGCTATCAAGACACGTGTCAGGATATTAAAGAAGAAGTAGGATAAGAGGAAAAGGGAGACGAAGCATAGAATAAAACTCGGGACGAAGCAATGAGTTCTCTAAATCAAATATATCAAAAGACGTGCGCATAATCGAAGACAGCCTGGAAGACATCGACTAACGGTAACCTGTTGTTCTCGACAATGTCATCAAAAAAGGATCACCGAAAGACACTATAAAAGAGATCGAACAAGAGAATATTAGCTTTAGTCTCGATCTCCATCTCGAAACGCACCGACCTACTCGACAACTCCTGACACCCACGACTGAGTACTTTGTCTTATTAGTTGTTTCCCACTTTGTATCTAGATCTATAAAAGGGGAGCTCGGGCTCAGTTGTAAGGGTTGGATTTTTTGGTACGTCTTAGGGACATTTGAGAGAGACTAGATTAGTATGTTATGTTCAATCTCCTCAGGTCATTAAGCACCAATCCATTGTAGAATACGCCACTGAGAAAACTTTACATTTAATGAACGTCACTTGATCTTTACTTTGAATTATTGGTATGATTATAGTCATCGAGTTGTATATAGAATGCAATTCGATCCGCCTTTTATATTGAAATTTATCTCTCATCCTTTTTACTTAAGATCTAATCTAATGGTTGTTGGGTATAGAGTCTCTAAGCAGATTTTATACCGACACATAAAATTAACTAGTATTAACATCGGAAAATAACAAGTGTAGGGGGATAAAACCATCGAGACACGTGTCGGGATCTTAGAACGGGAGCAGGATTGCAGGCATAGGACCGCGAAGCAAAGAATAGAACCGAGAAGATCTCGTATAGTAGTGAGTCGTCCCAATCGGATATCTGAAAAAGTGTGCATGTAGTGGAAGACATCCTGGAGGATATCGAAGAGAAATGAGCTCGATGAAGGAAAACTCGTAAGCTGATGTTCTCGAGTAAAGAGCTTCGAAGGAAATATGATCGAAGGTATAGGTACCTTGACTATGGATCGAAGAACTGCCAAAAGAGGATTTTCTCGATGGACTCTCGAGGAGCGCCATCTTACTCGACACTTCTGACACCTCAACAATTGTGTATTTTGTCTTATTAGCTGTAATACACTTGTAAATCGATCTATAAAAGGCGAGATCGAGCTCATTTGTAAGGGTTAGATTTTTGATAAGTCTATAGGCGTGTGAGTGAGACTAGATTAATATTGAATCTCCTCAGGTCTTTTAGCACAAGTTTCATGTAGAATTAGCCAGAGAAACGCTTTATATTAATCGCATTTAGATCATTCCATTGTCAATTACTGTGCTTTAATCTTCATCGATATTAAGCTTCGTCTGTTTCGATATCTTGTCATACACTAGTATTACTCTCTAAATCGTTGGTTGTGTACAAGGATCTGATGGCTGTTAGGTATAAGATCTCCTTGCAGATTTTATACCAACACAGTTTGGCGCTAGAAACAGGGACTGATCAAAACAACTTAGGTTTGCCCGTGTTTTGATGGTTTTCAAAATTTTCAGAAAACTTTTTCTTAGGATTTACAAACTCTTATTTTCACTTTTTTTTTACTTAAAATAAGATTCACCATCTTAAGTATCTAAAGATTTAAAGCTTTAAGGTACTTAAGAATCTTGAGTAAATTATCATAATGATGTCTTTCAAGGAACCCAAGCTATGAAAAACAAATATCTAATCAAGATGCAAAAGGTTTTCTTCAAAGAAGTTTTTATGGAAAAGAGGAAGGAAAAGATATTTCTTAAAATCTTGAAAGAAACAGTAATATTTTGATTTTTGAATCTGTTATTACTATAATTTCTAAAAAAAACCCTTAGAACTCTGTATACGATTCACACTGCTAAAACATGCTTAGGGATATTTTAGGGTTTTCTTTATCAAAAGTTATATCAGGAAAAGTAGTTACAAAAGCCTTAGTGTTAGAAACCCTAGGGATATTAATGGATCGCACATAAACTTGAAAAATAACAGAAAAATTTCTTTTGCCATAATTGGGAACAACCAATAGCACGCATGACAAACCCTAAGAACACGAAAAATTCCGGTGGACCTCACTTGTCGGCTACATTTTGCAAGGTCACTTTTACAGATTCACGACACCAAGGAAGCACATCGAAATTGAATCGCAAAACATTGGAGCAACACTACACCCTGTCTATTGCAACTCAATGATACACTCAAGGAGAAGCGTTAGCTTGCAGAGCAACATAACAGGGAGGATACACAAAAGAAATCCCGAAGGAAATGAAATAATGCTTGTTAAAGAAGCAAGGAAATTTGAACCTTGGAAATTAGAACCAGTATTCTTTTCGGCTGAAAATATTCCAAAAGGAGAATCGAGCAACAATCCTTTGGTAATAACTACAAACGTAAACAAAGAATCACTGTCAAAAACACTAATCGACCAAGGAAGCTTTGTGGATGTCCTATTCGGAGCAGCTTACAGACAATTCTTCAAAGATACCCCAATGGAGCCATCTGACTACACCATCTATGGATTCAACGGGAGAGCATCGAAACCAAAAGGAGACGTATCTTTGCCAATATATGTAGGATCGATAAAATTGCTAACCACATTTTGTGTCTTGGACATTGAGTCACCTTACAATGCTATATTGGGACGACCATGGTTACACGGACTCTTGGGAGTGACATCAACGCTACATAAAAAACTCATGTTTCCAAGTCCTCTGGGCATAGGCGAAATCAGTGGCGATGTTGTGGATCACAAACATGTCATACGAAGGACATCGAGCTGAGAAAGTGTGCGAGGCGTAATCGAATGGAGCGTCGAAAGCAGCAAAGAGTAGAGATTATCGAAAGAGAAATTAATCAAGTCATCGAGGGAAACAACGAGGCAATCACAAAAGAAGCCCCAAAAGACCCCAGCCCAATGAACGAGGAAGCACCGAATTTCACACTCACATAGCCTACAGTAGACATAAACATTGAAACCATCAAGGAACCGAAGATTTTAAAAATCGAACGTTAATGGGAGAAGGGCAACGAATGAAACTGGAAAATTTGCTGAGGGAGTATGCAGACGTATTTGCTTGGAGGATGAGAGAGATACCACCACCTGGACATCAATCCATCGGTGCGACCATTCAAGCAAAGGCCAAGGAAGCTAGTAGATGTATATTAAGAGGCAGTGGAGTCTGAGCTCAATAAAATGATTGCAACAGGAATTATCAAGAAAATTCAGTATGCGGATTGGATCTCGAACATGGTCATATTCCCAAAGAAAAACAAAGGAGTTTGCATTTGCATGGATTTCAGCAATTTGAATAAAGCATGCCCAAAGGACCCACACCCGTTACCAAGTATAAATCAAATGGTGGACGCCACAACAGGTCATGAATTATTAAGTTTTATGGACGGTTACTCTGGATACAATCAGATTCCATTAGCAGAAGAACACACGACATTCATTACAACCAACGAATTATATTGCTACACGCGTATGCCGTTCGGTTTAAAGAATGCTGGTGCTACATATCAAAAGGCAATGGAAAATATCTTTCGTCCCTGGTTGAAGAATACTGTGGAAACATACGTAGACGATATGTTGGTGAAAAGAAAAAAAACAGAAACCCACATGGGAGACTTGCGGGAGATATTGGAGAAGATGCGACAAATCAACATGAAAATCAACCCTGCCAAGTGCATATTCAGAGTCACCTCAGCAAAGTTCTTAGGATTTGTCGTTACAAAAACTGGAATCGAAGAAGACCCATTGAAGGTACAAGCAATCTGAGATATGCCATCGCCAACAACGGTAAAAGACGTGCAAGCACTAAACGTGAGGATATCATCTCTAAGTAGGTTCATTGCTCGATCCTCGGATTGATGTAAAGACTTCTTCAGCATCTTAAAGAAAGGGGAAAAGTTCGTATGAACAGATGAGAGGGAAGCTGCATTCCAGGGAACCAAGAATTATCTAGCAAGTCTATCAGCTTTGCAGCGACCAGAAAAGGATGAAGACTTAAGGCTCTACATAACAACCAATTCTGACGCCATTAGTGCAGTACTCGTGACCTACAGAGAAGAAGAAAAGCCAGTATACTACATCAGTAGGACAATCTTTCCAGCGGAGAAAAATTATACCAAGTTAGAGCAACTCATACTAGCTTTGCTGGTGGCAACTCAAAAGCTTCGAACATACTTTCAGGCTCATCGAATCATCTTGCTAACTAAAACACCCATCAAATCAGTTCTTAAAAACAGCCATGCAGCATGAAGAATTGCAAAATGGAACGCTCAAATAGGACAATATGATGTAGTTTACGAAATTCGTACGACATAATAATCACAGGTTATAACTGACTTTTTAGCCGAATTTCCTGTTGAAGAAGACGATGAAGGTGAGCCATTGCTAGGCATCGAGGAAGAGGATGGGCCATTAGACCTTTTACATCAATGTCATCTTCGGCGCTGGGAGATATTCATCGATAGATACACAAACAGAATGGTCGGGGAGTTGGAATAGTCTTCACTTTGCCAGAGGGTAATCGAACTGTGTACTCATTTCGATTAGAATTCGAAGCCACGAATAATGAGACTGAGTACGAGGCAATGATTCATATGTTAAAACTCATGCTAGAAATGGAAATCCAATAGGCAAGGGTAACCACAGATTCTCAGCTTGTGGTCACACAACTCGATGGGAGCTATCAAACAAATGACTCGTTAATAAAGTATAAGAAATTGGCAAGGAGCTTAATGGAAAAAATTTCACATCTAAAAATAAGGCACATATGCAGAAAGGATAACAAGCATGCAGACGCTCTGGCATTTATTGCCTCAAAAATTGGAAGAGTGCAGAAATCGTTCATCGAAGACTCAAAGGAGGATCTCATAATGGCAATTCAAGGTGAAATCGAAGATTGGAGGATACCAATAAGAAAGTACTTGGAAACCAAGGAATTACCAAGTAACCCACCTGAAGCTCATAAAATAATCAGCAGGTCAGCAAACTACAGAATCCTCGATGGAGCCCTGTATCGGCAGTCATTCTTGGGTCCATTACTAAGATGTGTTCATCAAATAGATTGTGTTGCACTAATGACAGAACTGCACAGCGGTGAAGCAGGAACTCATAGTGGAGCAAGATCTCTAGCTCAGAGAACCAAATCTCAAGGGTATTATTGGCCCTACATGCACACTGATGCAAAGGACATATCTCGAAGATGTGATGCTTGCCAAAGATTCGCCAAAAGGATTCACGCACCAGCAACAAACCGAAACTCAGTATTGAGCCCATGACCCTTCGCCGAGTGTGGGGGTCGACATTGTGGGACCTTTCATTCTAGGAAAAGGGTAGCGTAAATACATTATTATGGCAACTGATTACTTCACGAAGTGGATCGAAGCTAAGACATTGAAGAACCACACGGGTCGAGATGTCTTCACCTTCTTCTGGGAAAACATATTTTGTCAATTTGGAGTCCTTGCTGAGATAGTATCGGACAATGCAAAATAATTCTTAAGTGATGACATTAAACTCCTGCTAAACCAATACAACGTAAGATTAAGGACTTCAATTTCGATATATCCTCAAAGCAATGGCCAAGCAGAGGCGACCAACAAAACCATTGGGGATAATCTGATGAAAAGGGTCTTACATCACAAAAAGAAATGGTGCGAGCATCTTCATAGTGCACTATGGGCATTTCGAATATCGCAAAGATAAGCAACAGGGATGACTCCATTTCACTTCACATACGGAACAGAAGCAGTACTTCCCACTGAGATAATGTTATCAATGGATAAATATAATTCATGGGAGCAAAACCTAACACCAGATTTAATATATGCAAAATTGGATGATCTGGAAGAAGCTAGAGAAGACGCTTTGCAGCATATAATCAACCATATACAAGGGTTAGCTTGAGGATACAACAAAAAGGTCATCGAGAGAATTCCAGCCAGGCAAGTTGGTACTGCGAGAAATCCCACCTTATCAGAAAGGAAGTGACGGAAAATTGGAACCAATATGGGAAGGACCTTTCAAAGTACAACAAGTAGCAGGGAAAATGAGCATACAAGTTGATCGACGAGAAAGGAGTTGGGTTAGGAAATACATAGAACGTAAAATATATACGAAAGTATTACTCGTAAAGATGATGTACTTCGATTTCAGTCTTCAAATAAAGAATTCTTTCAAAATCTCGAATCAAACTCCAGATCCTACTCGATTACAATTCCTACCTGGTTAGGCACATCTCCTAAGGCCTCGATGCCATATAAACAAACGGGCCATGATGCCATATCTCCCCTAGTGCCTTGACACAATGAAATTCAGGGCCTTGACGCCAAGGCCCTGATGCCAAATATAAAAAAGTCCTACATCGTTAGGCATAAGAGATAAGGTACATGTAGCCGTAAAGACCCTACGAGCTACATGATACAGTCATCTACCCACAAGACACCCCGTTAGCGGTGGGTACTTTGCATCGAAGCTACATAAGCTAGAGGAACCCACTACCATTGCGACCGCTGGAACCTCTCTTTTGAGGCGTCGCAGGAATAATAAATGGGATTAACATCTTCCATTAGGGAGGATGGAACCCGAGGCAGCTAACTAGCTTACGTTCACGGGAATGGCAAGAGAGTTACGCAGCCAAGGGACCTCCTCCGAAAATCAAACATAACCTCGAGGAGGGGCAAGCAAGAACAGAAGAGTCGAACTCCAGGCCGCGATAGGAGAACAGTACCATGTCTAAGCTCCATCTTTGACCGACACTCCCCCATTGTGCTACTTTATTATCGAGGTCCAAAGTAGCTACCTACCATAAGACTCCTACTTTACTTAGGAAAAATGGGTTTTCAAGGCATTCCTCATGTCTTCTCGGAGGATACTCGATATCTTTGATGCCCACCATAAGCTCATAAAGTACTGAGGAAAACCAGGTACCTATAGCCATGTCCACTTGAGACCAGGAAGGTAGCTCAAAGACTTTGGGAAGGGTGATCCGCAACCCCCACTAGCTTGGTTTACTGCCTCCCACATCGAAGTAATCCCCAGAGTTGCACTCTAAGTAACCTTAGAAGCCTAGAATTTGCAAGGTAAACTTCTTGCCTGATCACGAGTTACCAGGCAAGCAACACATCGAAGGAAAAGTGCGTTCCTGATAACGTCAAACGATAAAAACTATGCCATCGAAGAAAAACATGACTTGTTCAAGAAACGACAAATTCAAAGTAGCATCTTTCATTCAAAAAATGAATCATCGAGAAGACATACGTACGATGGTACAAAATTTACAATACAAAGCAAGCAGCGCAGAAGGAAGCTTCGATAACACACTTCGAAGTAAGAGAGAACACACCAAGAAAGGAAATACACAAGATAGCAGAACTAATGTAACATCTTCTATGCAGTATCTTCAGCAACCTCCTCAATTTGAGTATCATTAGCACTGGGAATTTCCTCATCATCTCTTGCGATACTTCGACTTTTTGGGTAAGTAGCTTTACCATCATCAACACCCTCAGTCTCAATAGTATTCTCCGCAACATTCTCTTGAGGATTTTCTGATTCTCTCATTTCTTTTCCTCCACCTCAATATTTTCTCCCTTTGCTTCTCGCCCTTCGTTTCTTACACCACTACCAACTCTCTTTCCCCAGTCGGTTTCTCGCCCTCCTTTTCTCTCCCTACCTTAATTTCTTCATCACCATTGTTTTCTCTATCACTCCCCTCGTCACTCCCCTTACCATTCTCCTCGCTCTCATCCTCGTCACTTGCTTCTTTCTCGTACTCTTCGCCAACAACTTTCCTTTCTATCATTTCTTGTTCCACAACTTGAACCCTCTCGGGAGAAATCAAACTTTCATCGGACTCCAATGTAGCATTGAGGTCATCCATGACATTAGGGTACACTATTGGCTTCATTCCCAAAGCTCCTAAAGAGATCACGAGTATGAGTGCGGCCAAAAGCGTAGTCCTCTTCGGTTCATCATTGATGTGCTGATTTAGCGAAGCAATCTGTCCCTTGAGCAGATTTATCTCCTCATCCTTATTGCCCAAAACAGCTTTGTGATTTTTCTTCAGCAAGGCACATTTCTCCTCCTTCTTCTTCAAATCCAACTGAAGTTTTGCAACTAGCTCAGTTTGAGTTTTTAAGTTAGCAGACTGGGTATCTCGCTCCCCAACAACAACACCGAGCTGCTTTCCCAAATCAGCCACAGTACCTATTCGCAGACAACAACAAGTCGTTACCACAACAATAAAAACGAAACCCATGCAGTTCTTAAAAAGGCCATCGCTTTACTTCTAGCCTTCACAAGTTCAGCAGCAACGTCATCCTTCTCATGACAAATGCTCACTAACTCTCCTTCAAGACGAGCAATCTCATTCCCTTGTGCTCTAGATAGATTCAGCAAATACATACCATGATGGTACGACTACAAAAAGCACAATATTAGCAACAACAGAGGCAAGAAAAACCTACACTGCTAAAGCAAGATGCTTACTCCCTCGGAGAAAGCCTGGTGTTTGGCCTATTCCAAGTCCACAGTCTTGGCATCCCAAACTCCAGAAAAAGCTTGTGAAATAAAATCAGCAATGCCTGCATCAAGCTTAACCTTCAAAGGATCCTTGGCATAAGCCTTCAGATGATCAGCAATGTCTTGAGCAAAAGAACCAACTCGGGAACATTTATCCATGAATCTCCTAACTTATTCCTCAGAATAAGACCTGTGGGAAAAGCTCTGAGGCAACGATGCACCACCGAGGGAAGGTGCGGGTTGTCGCAATGTGGAAGCATCAATCAATGACTGATTAGTCCCATACACATTCAAATTCACTCCAGAAAGAGGAAGACTTGATTCAAACTCAGCAGCTGAGGCAGTCGAGACAGTCATGGTAGAAGAGGCAGTGGCCTTCTTCGTAGCATCACCTGCACTTCGAGAGGATTCTGGCAAAGGTTTCTTCGAAGATTGCTTGGGAGGAAACTTTCTCCTACTTCTCTTTGGTTCACAAAATGACTTAAAAACTTCTTCATCTTCTTCGGTTTCTTCATCTTCGATCTCTACGACAGTTTCCTTCGAAGATTTCTTCCCCTTTTTTTTAGTAGCGGCCCTCATAGGGTATCCTTTCGAAATACCTTCCTTCGAAGTGCCTTCCTCCGCATCGCCATCCTTTACTTGACCTCCTTTCGCAACCTTCTTACGAGTAGGATCTCCAATGCATAAAGTTATAGTCCCTTCACCACCAGAAATTATTATACTCTGCTGATAAGTAGCCAATTCGTCAGGAAACAAACAGAGGCAGGTATTCATACCCATAGCATAGCTGAGGCAGGTTGTGTTTGTTACCTGACCACTTGCCTCCTTCCCAGCATTGGCTCGTCCAGATTTTCTTTTCTTCGAATCACCCTCTTGCTCTTGATCTGGCTATTTTTCCTGTTCCTTCTGAAGAAAAAACAGGATGTAAGAAAACAACTCGAAAGGAATGTGGAGATTAAAGTAAAAATAGCATACCTTCGCCTTATAAGCGGCAATACGGTCCTGAGAATCCTTCTGCTCTTTCTCAAAAAAATGCATCATATAGTATTCGACAACATGGAAAAAATGGTCGCCTTCAAAGCTTGTACGCTCGATCCTTCTTTCCTCATCAGTATGACCATAAAGGATGGGACCTTCGATGAGTACTGGCTTTGTAAACCACACCTCATCGCTGGAGTGTCGGAGCAGCGTATTCGTGGACGAACCGGTGGGATCTATGTCATCGAGAACACGAAGTCTACCCGAAATCTTTCCGAACCTAACGCCCTAGGGAGCAGCTTCCTTATTTAAGCCAAACCCAACTTTATAGTGCTTAAAAAAGTTATCAGCAGTCCAAAAGTTAGGAGGATTTGAGCACTCCGGAAACTTTCCATAGTAGTTCGATCTACCTTCCGAGCGATCCACTCACTCGCTAATCAATCGAATAGAATAACAGGTTAACTGCATCACACCACGGAGGGGTAATCCGGGAATAAATTTCGTAAAACAAAGGATTTTTTGGATTGTATAAGGGAATGGGAAGACCATCGCCTAACTGCTCACCGGTAACTATAATCCGGCTGGCGCTGCAGTTATGTTTAAGAAGAAGATCAAGGGACAAGGGAACATCGGCGTCAAACTCCGAGTAGGGGAAAAGTTATGTAT
The DNA here is from genome assembly GCA_023529015.1 of Papaver nudicaule. Taxonomy (NCBI): domain Eukaryota; kingdom Viridiplantae; phylum Streptophyta; class Magnoliopsida; order Ranunculales; family Papaveraceae; genus Papaver; species Papaver nudicaule. The sequence goes on from JAJJMA010231298.1 coordinate 26,380, forward strand.
TGAACCCAAGAAGCTTAGCTCTTTCATCCCAGGGAAGTTTGGGATCCACCATTTTTCTTGGAGCAGTTAGCTCTTTAGAAACTACCTTCTTCTTGGGAGCCTGAAACACAGTAGCAGAAAAAATCAGTCCAAAGAAAGAAATCAGAAACAGAATACAAGAAGAATCAATCAAAACTCACCATAATTAAAAGAGAGAAAAGTAAGGCAGAAAACAAAGGATAAAAGGAGCAGGGAAGGATGAGAATTTAGAAGAGAATAAAATTGGAAGATGGAAATAAAGTATCAAAGGAGGGAGAAGACGGGTTTAAATAAGAAAAGAGTCTGAACCGGCATAACAAGTCAGAAGGTAAAAATAAGGCAACGGTTTCGAAAACATTCAAAGCTACGTGTGTCAGTAATGGAATTGAAGACTAGACACGTGTCGAGGAGGAGGGAATACCAGAAGTTTCCTTCTTCGAACATCTCCAATCTTCGAATAAGAAAAGAGGCAAACTGTAGGAGAAAGAACCATCGAGACACGTGTCAGGATCTTAGAACGGAAGTAGGATGACATGCATAGGTCCGCGAAGCAGGGAATAAAAACTGAGAAGATCTTGTACAGCAGTGAGTCGTCCCAATCGGATATCTGAAAAGGTGTGCCTATAGCGGAAGACAGCCTGGAGGATATCGAAGAGAAATGAGCTCGATGAAGGAAAACTCGTAAGCTGATGTTCTCGAGTAAATAGCTTCGAAGGAAATATGATCGAAGGTACATGTACCTAAACTATGGATCGAAGAACTGCCAAAAGAGGATTTTCTCAATGGTCTCTCAAGGAGCACCGACTTACTCGACAACTTCCGACACCTCCACGATTGTGTATTTGGTCTTATTAGCTGTAATACACTTGTAACTCGATCTATAAAAAAAAAACCTCGGGCTCATTTGTAAGGGTTGGATTTTTGATAAGTCTATAGGCGTGTGAGTGAGACTAGGTTAGTATTGAATCTCCCCGGGTCTTTTAGCACAACTTCCATGTCGAATTAGCCAGAGAAACACTTTATATCAATCGCATTTAGATCATTCCATTGTCAATTACTGTTCTTTAATCTTCATCGATATTAAGCTTCGTCTGTTTCGATATCTTGTTATACATCTGATGGCTGTTAGGTATAATAGCCTTAAAATCTAGTTAAACATAACACAAAATCTTAAAAGACGAGGGTACGGAGTACACCACCAATCTTTTATTTCACAACCTATAAGATCAACCTTGAACGATTCTAAGAAAATTCAATATTTCATTTTACCAAAAATATATTATTTTTTGAAATATGAGATAGTGTACCTAAGTGGAATTGCCAACTCACTGAAAAATAATATGAAATATGAGAAAGTTTTACATCGGTTCGATTAAGACAACTCACTTGTGTACGAGATCCCCTCGGGTTAGATTCCATGTTGCGCAGTTCCTCACTTGTTACCCCGCTCCTACTTTCTGATCCTGACACGTGTCTCGATGGTATTTTTATCCCTACAAGATGCATTTTATTTTTGTTTATATATGTATTCTTTTTTCATATAATTTTGTGATATTCATTTACATTTTCATAGGGCCTTTAAGGACTCAATTTTTTTTATTCATTAGTGCATTTAGCGAAATTATTCATTTAGCTCATTTGGCCAAGTCGGGACCAAAACGTACCTATAACTATTATCTACTGCAATTTCTCATTGAACGTATACAATTATAGATATGGATATATGCATAACGGAACGCACTTGCAAAGACGGGAATCATGATCAAAAAGTAGATTCATTGCTCGGTCCTCGGACCGATGTAAAAATTTCTTTAGCATTATGAAAAAAAAAGAGAAAAATTCGTATGGACAGGTGAGAGGGAAGCCGCATTTCAAGGAATCAAAAATTACCTAGCAAGTTTACCAGCCCTATATCGTCCAGAGAAACATGAAGACTTAAGACTCTATATAGCAGCCAATTCTGACGCTATCAGTGCAGTACTTGTAACCACCAGAGGAGAAGAAAATCCAGTATATTACGTCAGCAGGACACTCTTCCCAGCGGAGAAAAACTACACCAAACTAGAGCATCTCATACTAGCAATAGTGGTAGAAACTCAAAAACTTCGAACGTACTTCCAGGCTCATAAAATCATTGTATTAACTAAGACACCAATCGAATCAGTTCTTAAAAACATTCAGGCAGCTAGAAGAATTGCAAAGTGGAACGCACAAATAGGCCAATACGACGTGGTCTAAGAAATTCGCACGGCACTGAAATCACAAGTTATAGCTGACTTCCTAGCCGAATTTCCTATCGAAGAAGATGATGAAGGAGAACCAATTCTAGGTATCGAGGAAGAAGATGGACCGTTAGACCTTTTAGAGCAATGTCACCCTCGGCGTTGGGAAGTATTTATCGACGGATCAGTAAATGGTGATGGTCGAGGAATTGGAATAGTCTTCACTTCGCCAGAAGGAAAACGAGCAGAATATGCACTTCAATTGGGATTCGAGGCCACGAATAACGAGACAGAGTACGAAGCAATGATTCACACTTTAAAACATATTATAGAAATGAAAATCCAAAAGGCGAGGATAACAACAGATTCTCAGCTCGTAGCCAGACAACTCGATGGTAGTTACCAGTCAAATGATTCATTATCAAAATACAAGAAATTTACAAGGAGATTAATGGCTAAGATTCCACATCTAAAAATACGACACATATGCAGGAAGGATAACAAACATGCGGACGCTCTGGCATTTATTGCCTCAAAAATGACAGAACCAAACGTCATCTCTATGGAGATCAGAAGAATGCATAAATCATCTATTGAGGACGCAAGGAAGGAGCTCGTAATGGCAATTTAAGACGAAGTCGAATACTGGAAGGTACCGATAAGAAAGTATTTGGAGACCAAGGAATTACCAAGTAACCCACTCGAAGCTCATAAAATAATTAGCAGGTCAGCAAATTACAGAATCCTCGATGGAGTTCTATACCGGCAGTCATTTTTGGGTCCACTGTTAAGATGTGTTCATCGGATAGATGGTGTCGCACTAATGACAAAACTACACAGCGGTGAGGCAGGAAATCATAGTGGAGCAAGATCTCTAGCTCAGAGAAACAAAGCTCAGGGGTATTATTGGCCCTACATGCACGCCGATGCAAAAGACATATCTCGAAGATGTGACCCTTGCAAAAGATTCGCCAAGAGGATCCATGCACCAGCAACAAACTTAGAATCGGTATTAAGTCCGTGGCCCTTCGCCAAGTGGGGGGTAGATATTGTGGGACCTTTCATTCCAGGAGCAGGACAACGAAAATACATTATCGTGGCAACTGATTACTTCTCGAAATGGATCGAAGCTAAAACACTGAAGAATCACACAGGTCGAGATGTCTTCACCTTTTTTTGGGAAAATATATTTTGTCGATTCGGAGTCCCTGTCGAGATAGTCTCGGATAACGCAAAAGAATTTTTAAGTGCTAATGTTAGATAATTGCTAAATCAATACAACATGAGTCTGGGAACTTCAACTCTAATATATCCACAAAGCAATGGCTAGTAGGCGGAGGCGACCAACAAAACAATTCGGGATAATTTGAAAAAAAAAGGGTCTTACCTCACAAAAAACAATGGTGCGAGCATCTACACAATGTGTTATGGGCATTCCGAACATCTCGAAGAAAAACAACGGGGATGACTTCATTCCACCTTACATATGGAACAGACGCAGTACTTCCCACTGAAATTATGCTACCAACGGATAAATACAAGTCATGGGAGCAAAACCTCACAGCTGATTTAATATACGCAAAACTGGATAATCTTGAAGAGGCTAGAGAAGACGCTTTACAACATATCGTCAACTATCGGCAAGGATTAGCCCGAGGATACAACAAAAAGGTCATCGAAAGGGAATTCCAGCCAGGCGAGTTGGTGCTACGAGAAATCCCTCCTTACCAAAAAGGAAATGCAGGAAAACTGGAACCAATATGGGAGGGACCCTTCAAGGTACAACACGTAGCAGGGAAAGGAGCATACAATTTGCTCGATGAAGGCGGAGTAGGACTGGGAAATGCATGGAATGCGAAATATATACGAAAATACTATTCATAAAAATAATGTATCTCGATACCAATCTTCGAATAAAGATTATGTCACATTTCGATATATTGTACCGCAACTCAAACTCCAGACCCTACTTGATTAGGAAAAAAGCCCTACCTGATTAGGCATATCTCCTAAAAGGCCCCGATGCCGCATAAACGAACGGGCCATGATGTCATATCTCCCCTAGTGTCTTGACGCAATGAAATTAAAGGCCTTGACGCCAAGGCCCTGATGCCAATTATAAAAAGTCCTCGAGCAGTAGGCACATAACTGATGTACATGTAGTCGTACGGGCCCTACGAGCTACATGGCACAGTCCTCTACCCACAAGATACCTCGTTAGCGATGGGTACTCTGCATCAAAGCTACTTAAGCTAGAGGCATTAGGACCCACTGCCATACGACCATGAGGACCTCTCTTTTGAGGCGTCGAGGGGATAATAAATGGGATTAACATCTGCCTTTAGGGAGGATGGAACCCCGAGGCAGCTAATTAGCTTACATTCACGAGAATGGTAGGCGATTTACGCAGCCGAGGGACCTCCTTCGAAAAATCAAATATAGCCTCGAGGAGGGGCAAACGAGAACAGAAGGGTCGAACTCCATGCCGCGATAGGAGAATACCATGTCTAAGATCCAGCCTTGACCAGCACTCCCCCATCGTGCTACTTTATTATCGAGACCAAGAATAGCAGCTACCACCATAAGACTCCTACTTTACTTACGCTAAACGGGTTATCAGGACACCACCATGTCCTCTCGGAAGATACTTGGTATCTTCGATACCCACCTAGTGTACTGAGGCAAAATGGGTACCTATGGTCTCGATATCCATTGTTTGCTTTAAACCAGGCAAGTAGATCAAAGCCTTTGGGAAGAGTGATCCGTAAGCCCCCACTAGCTTGGTTTACTATCTCCCACATCGAAGTAAGCCCCAAAGTTATGCTCTAAGTAACCTTAGGATCCTAGAATTAGTAAGGTAAACTTCGTGCTTGATCGCGAGTTGCTAGGAAAGCAATACATCGAAGACAAACAAAAAAGAGACTACGAGAAACAACAACAACTCCATTATGAAAAGAGAAAAAGACATGCTCAATGATACATAGTTTACAAAGCAAAGCAAAAAACAACAACAAAGAAAAAACAAAGCTTCAGTAGTATAATTCGAAAAACACAAAGGAAAGACTGCGCAAGGAAAATTACAAAAAGATAGCA
>JAJJMA010231315.1:0-18061 GCA_023529015.1 Papaver nudicaule
GAGCTTGTTTTCCACTTCTTCCACTTCGTCTCGTAAGAAGTGGAAGAGTGGGAGTGTGGAGTAAGTGGGGACAACTGTTAAGAGTCTTGCGCCTAATATTAGGGAAGACTAACATCCCACTTTCTCATCCCATCTTTCTATCAACGTTCACACGACTTAGTTTCTTTCCCGTTGAGTGATTGACCCGTTGCAATCACACGTGCCGTAGACCGCCAAACCAAAACCCTAAAGAATACCCCCCCCCATGTAACTTACTTGATTCTCGTAAGATTTGTTTAAGTGTTGAATACTTGTTAAGTCAAAGCTGACTAAGTGCAAGTCGTACCATTTACTGGTAAGCTTAGGACTTTGCATATAAATAGAGAATTAAGCGATAAGCTTGTGCAACTATTTTAGGCTTGGTCTAAGGATTGAACCGGGAAATCGCCATTTAAACCAATGAGAATAGTCTAATGATTGAGCTATGCAATCGCCATTTAGACTGAGGGGATTTCAGCAACCCCTCTGCGGCAATAGTCAGGTAAATATGGCTCTTCGTATGCCATAAATATGAGAAATTGGCTTGTGGCATGTAATGCACAAATTCTCTGATTAATAGAGACATATGAATGTTTAAAATAATAATTAGTCATAGCCATGAGCCATGATTAAGAAATGTAGCACTGATTATAGAAGAAAGTCTATAATCATGAGAAAAGCCAGGTTATGCTAACACATCGTAGCCACAACCAAAAATGCATAAGCATTGCTAATTCAAGACCTAAATATAGAATGCATGAATGATAATAAGCTATATTGCATAGCATAATAATCTTAGTAGGAAGTCTACTAAAGGGGGTATAGGGATGGACCATAACGTTAGGTCATATTCAGATTTCTGGACAGTTTGCACGTCCCTTACTCTAAAAATCGCCCAGGCCAGCCTATATTTCTAAAAATTATGAAATTTTAGTATGCCATCGGAAACTCGCAGATGAACAACTTTCATGAAAGAAGTTTCTCCTGAATCCTTATGGATTAGACCGTATCAGTCATTCTATGAAGTAATTCGTAATCTGTCAAATTTCCAAATTTGATTAGGAAACCACAACGTTATGGAATCTATAATTAATTAGAACTTAGAATGGCAAAGAGGGACCTACCCTATAAGTAAGGATGATCTTGGATTAAAAAGCGGGACCCTCAAGCTATGGCTGTGTGATAAAAGTGGGCCATAGTAGTGTTTTATGGCCAACCTATAAAAGTGGGGCCGTGGCATGAGCCACAGCCAAGCAATAAAAGTGGGGTCAAGCAAGAGCGATGACCAAGTAATAAAAGTGGGGCCGTGACAAGAGTCACGGCCAAGAGGTAAAAGTGGGGCCGTGACAAGAGTGACGGCCAAGAGGTAAAAGTGGGGCCGTGGCAACAACCACGGCTAAGCCACAAAAGTGGGGCCATAGCATGAGCTTTGGCCGAGTAATACAAGTGGGGTCATAGCATGAGCTATGACCTAGCCATAAAAGTGGGGCCGTGGCATGAGCCACGACCAGGGTAAGAATGTGGGACATGGTGCTAACTATGACCAAGCTATAAACGTGGGGCTGTAGCCTAAGCTACGGCCAAGCCAAAAGTGTGGGACATGGTGCAAACCATGACCAAGCTATAAAAGTGGGGCTGTAGCCTAAGCTACGTCCAAGCCAACAAAATGGGACTATGACATTAGGTTATGGCTAACCAAAGAAAGTGGGGTCGTGACCTAAATCACGACCAATCAATAAAAGTGGGGCCGTGGCATGAGCCACGGCCAAGACCAAAGTGTGGGGCCGTGGCCCAAGGCTAAAAGATAGGGGAAATGGCTATTAGCTAGGATGGGATGCGTGATCTAGAGTTGCGTGAGCAAGGATGGGCTGGGATGCGTGAGCTAGAGTTGGCCGTGTAGGCCAGTAGCCGTGTAGGCTAGGGCCATGGTGGCCAATTCTCTTATCCCTACTGTAAATAAATTCATACCTTGCCTTGAGCCATTCACCTGACGACGCCAAGATGCCAGAAATTGGTGCAAAATTACTCTTGCGACCTCCTTGCCAAAAACCACCATAAACATTTAATCCCCTGCGCAGCATGGAACCGTGAGTGTTCCAGGGTGAGCATAAGTTGATGAACTAGTCGATAAGACTTTATCTTCACACTTATCAGTCCACTCTCATCCTTCTGACTTGCAAGTATATCTGAGTCAACTCCTTTTATGCAGGAAACAATTTTTCTTGATAAGCACTGTCAACTCATTAACCATTATTTCTTCATTGTTTTTCAAATATCTTCTTTTCATCATGTCGAGTAGCAGCAACAGTGATATTCCTTTGAGCCGATTCATTAAGCGCAAGGTCTAGATACCCAGCTCTGTAAGTAGCTTTACACTTGTGCCTTTTTCATATTTTTCAGAAAGATATTAACTATACGTTAATTGTAGAATGGAGAGGATGAAGATACCAATACCAGCAACCCACGAAGCAAGGCACTAAGGGTGAACAGTCCTCCACTGGTAGATCCTTTTTCTTGTCTATTTTTGTTCATCAGATTTAAGACATCCTCTTATTTCTTCATCCCTTGCAGCCTCGCAAGAAAATTGTTCGTGATCCTCCAAGGAAAGTGACTGAGACTTCTCAATCTCCTACTTACAGCCTTGCTTCGGTCGTCGACGTTGAGGATAATGTTCCTCCTGACAGTAGTATCAGGCATCCATCCACGGTTGCTGAAATGACCGTTAAAGAACATTCTGTTGCGAGTCTTCCTTTTGATCCCCAGATGCAATCCCTATCTCGTGAGAACAAGTCTGTTGGAGGCTTCTTGGTTCAAAGGAAACACGTTTCCCTGTACACTAAGATATGGAGGAAGTACGACCATCTGGCTACTACTCAAGTCTTGGGTAAGGATTGTTCACCAGTCTTGGTGTCCATGGTTGCCTTATTGTTGCCGATGATAACAAAGATGGAACAAGGATCACTGCACAAAGTCACCTTGTCTACCATTTTTAAATGGGAGCGTTTACTTTCTTCAGCTGAAAATGTTAAGTTGAATGTCGGATGGCTTCGACAACGACTTGAAAAGATAAAGATGGATCGATTGGCCTTTCTAGCAAATGGTCCCGATCCCGAGATCATTGATGAAGATGAAAAGGCTATTGATGAGGAAGCTGAAAAAGTTAATCAAATGGTGGAAAGCTTGAAAACCCTGGAACATGAAATTGCTGCAGATTTGAAAGCTAAAGAGGAAGCAAGAGAAAAGGAATTGAGAACTTTTAAGGAGAAAATTGCAGAAGAAACTGCTAAAGTGGGAGAAGTTATCCAGAACTTGAAAGCTAAAACTGCAGCGTTCCAGGAGAAGATGAAAAGCTTATATCAGAAAGATTATTCACTCTTGGAAGGTTTATTCTATAGAGATTTTTTTTTTGAATTCAATGGAATAAGTAGTATTTTTCTAAATGAAAGAAGTTTTATAAAGATTTTAAATGTAATTGTTAAGTGCAAATGAGGCTTGCACTAACCTTGAAGGAATTTGAAAATGTTACAAAGAAGTAATCAGAAATTCATACGTAATAAGGTTTGAGCCACTTTCCATTGATTACGTACCTTCGGGCTTGCCATCCAAAACAACAATCTTGTAGTATCCACTAAGCGCCGCTTTAGTTACCACATATGGCCCATCCCAATTAGCTGAGAATTTTGGAGCCGACATATCTTGCTGAATATGCTTGGCTGTCTTCAATACCAAGTCCCCAACTTGGAAGACTCTTGGTTTCACTGCTTTATCATATGCTCTAGAAATCCTCCTTCTATAAGCTTCCATGTGAGCTTCTGCCTTTGTACGCCTATCCTCAACAATATCCAATTACGCAAACCTAGAACCAGAAACATCAGTGTAGACCCCACTAGCCATGGCGATGCGTGCTGGAGGAATTTTGATTTCGGCTGGAAGAATGGCATCAGTACCATATACCAACGAGTATGGAGAAGCTCCCGTAGAACTTCTTGGAGAAATAGTATATGCCCATAATGCCATGGGAGAAATCCGCTGATTATCATGAACGGTTCGACTTAGAATCCGGATCAGCGTCTTGTTAGTACTTTCAGCTTGCCCATTCCCTTTAGGATAATAAGGTGTAGAACAAATGTGTTGAATACCATATTCTTGAAGTAATTCCGCTACATTTTGGTTAACGAAAGGAGAACCATTATCCGTTATGATGTGCTTAGGTACTCCAAACCTATAAATGATATGCTCCTTGATAAACTGAGCTATATTGACACCTTTTGTCTTCTTAAGTGGAATCGCCTCCACCCACTTTGTGAAGTATTCAGTAGCGGTTATAACGTGCTCATGCTGTAAAGAAGATGCGGGATTGATCTTTCCTATAAGATCAAGTCCCCAACTATAAAATGGACAAGGGCTACTGATGGATTGTAAATGAAGACATGGAGTGTGTATAAGGTTATTATGAACCTGACACTGATGGCATCTTCGAACAAACATGGCAGCATCGTCTTCCATAGTAGGCCAATAATATTTTTCATGAACTTGTAAAAATAATTTCTTCTTACCTTGGTGTTCGCCTTCATGCATCTCCTTGAGTATAGTACTCGTTTCCGGTTCTGCCAAACAGCGTAGCAAATCTCCACTGAAGCTTTTGCGGTACAAAATTCCTTCGTGAAAGACGAACCTTACTGCACGTCTTTTCAGCCTTTCTGCATCTTTCTTCTCGGTGGGTAAAATATGATCCCGGAGTTATTGGATGTAAGGTTCACGCCAATCCTCGACAGGATGTATCATTAAGTCCTCAGAATGATGTACAACAGATTGACACTTACTGCAGGACCCTTGTATTTCTCTAGATTGAGCTTCCATGGTGGGCCAGTAGTATCCCAACCGTTGGAGTCGCCTGTAAAGAGTAACTACTAGACTTTTTCCACACATTTCCTTATGGACGTGATGCAGTCGTTGTTGAGCCTCAATGTCTCCAAGGCATCTAGATAGAGATTCATCTGAGTTCCCGTGATAAAGTATCCCATGCAATAAGAAGAAGTTCTTCAAGTCTTTGAGGCTAACCTTCTTCTCAGTTGATGATCGAGTGAGTTCATCAATGACAGGCGTCCTCCAGTCATGTATCTCTGGCTTGCTAGCTTGTGCCAACCAGGTTGATGAAAGTGTACGCTTCTGCACGATGAGGGTCGTTTCCATACCTTCAAACTGTAACTTCGAGGCCAATGTTGCTAAACAATCAGCATGCCTGTTGTTAATTCGGTCTGTGTGAATAATGACAGTTTCGGAGAAACGAGTTAGCAGTCTATGTGCTTCAGCTCGATAAGGGGCTAGAGTAACTTCCTTCAACGAGTAAACACCGTTCATTTGATTTACTAGTAACTTGGAGTCACCCCTAATTTCCAGATTGGTAGCTCCTGCTTGTTCAGCTAAAGATAATCTTATCAGAAAAGCTTCATATTCCGCCGAGTTGTTGGTACACCGGAAATCTAATTTGAACGAATGTGAAAACACTTTGCCGGTAGGGGAAACCAATACTATTCCAGCTCCTCCAGTATTGTTACTCGGTGTAGCGGAGCCATCGAAATATAACAACCAAGTATCTTCTTTGACCAAGGATATTTCTGGAAATTTTCCTGGTACCTCCTCGTGCAAGGCAGTAGTATCTTCTTCTGAAAAGGTCGCAAGAATATCTGCAACAGCTTGGCCTTTGATTTCCTTTGGGGCCACATAAGCAATGTCGAACTCTGACATCTGTAGTAGCCAACGGGCCGTCCTTCCTAGTAGGGCCGGTTTTGACAACAAGAATCTTATGGGATCCGCTTTCGTGATTAGCACGACCCTGTTTGATAAAAGATAATGCCTGAACTTCTGGATAGCGAAGACTAAAGATAGACACGCCTTCTTTACCTTCGGGTAACGGAGTTCAACATTCTTTAGAGTACGACTAATGTAATATAATGGATATTCAACATTATCGTCACCTTCTTGTGCGAGGAGTGCTCCAATAACAGTGTCGCTTGACGCCGTATAAAGAAGTAAAGGACGCCCTCGTACCGGTGCTTTCATCACTGCTGGTGATAGTAGTAATTGTTGGATCTTCCTAAATGCCTCTTCTTGAATAGGAGACCATACGAAATCTTCTCCCTTCTTCAGTAAAGGGATGAACGAGACCACAAATTGGGCCAAGCCAGGAATAAACCTCCGTATGTAAGAGACCTTCCCCATGAAGCTTTTGAGTTCTTTTACCGTCTTTGGTGGCGGCATGGTGGTAATTGCTTGCGTTTTGGTAGGGTCCACCTTGATTCCCTCCTCAGCTACTTGAAAGCCCAAAAATTTGCCTGAAGAAACTCCAAACGCACACTTTAGAGGGTTCATCCTTAGTTTGTACTCCCTGCATCTGTCAAACACCTGTCTCAGCACGTCTAAGTAAGATGCTCGTGTCTCAGACTTGACCACAATGTCGTCCACGTAATCTTCAATTTGTTTATGCATCATATCATGGAATATTGTTGTCATGGCCCGCTGATAAGTAGCACCTGCATTCTTGAGCCCAAATGGCATCACAGTATAATGAAAATTCCCAATTGGAGTTCGGAAAGCGGTCTTACTTGCGTCTGAATCGTACATCTTGATTTGATTGTAACCACTGTAACCATCCATGAATGAGAACATAACGTGACCGCAAGTAGCATCTACCAACATGTCGATGTTGGGCAACGGGAAATCATCTTTGGGACATCACATGTTCAAATCTCTGAAGTCTACACAACATCTGATTTGACCATTTTTCTTCTTGACCGGTACCACGTTAGCTAGCCAAGTAGGATGATGAATGGGTTTGATGAACCCCGCAGAGAGTAATTTTTGAATCTCGATTTTGATTTGTTCTTCTATCTCATGTCGAAAATGACGTGGTTGTTGCTTCACCGTCTTAGAGCCGGGTAAAATGTGAAAATGATGTGTCACCAACTTATCATCCAGCCCGGGCATCTCTTCGTAGGTCCAAGCAAAAACATCCTGGTATTCTTTGAGAAGATTAACTAAGGCTTCACGCTCTTCTGCTGATAAGGATGAGCTGACAGAGATAGGTCTAGGAACCTCGTCCGTTTTTAAGAGCATCAGTGGTGGAGTTGGACCCATCTTGTAGTTGTGGTGGAGCTTCCTGAATTTCTTCTTCTGAGGATCCTTCATTTTGATAACATTCTTCGATGCGGGGAGGTTTTCCGTCACCCTCCCCTGTTAATTGCTAACATTTTCGTCGTGAGTAGATGGTCCTACCCTCAACATTATATTGAGTAATGAAATTGTAACTTCTTTTGGAATAAGGTGAGTCATGGGATGTAATCGAACCATACCTAAGAAGTCCTGATGAAGCAGGCATGCCTTCCATGTTTTCCTCAGCTGGCGTGGGGGTCGACGGCTTCTCGTCTCTAATTGAGGCCCACGCAGGTAAAGGAATACTGTAAATTTTGTTAGGTGGCTCTGGTGTAGTCTCCTTCGGCTCGAAGAATTCTTCTTCATATATTGGTGAATACGGAGATGTCGATGTTGTGACACGAATAATCTCCTTATCAACCACTGCCTTCATACATTGGTGATAAGTGGATGGTACAACTTCGTTGTTGTGAATCCAGGGATGTCCCAGGATCATGTGGTAATCGGGCTCTTTCTCAATGACATGAAATTTTACCCTTGATTGGATTGGTCCCATCTTGAGATCTAGATTGACATACCCGTAAGTATTAGTCATGTTTCCTTCAAAATCTTTCATTACAACAGGATGATGCACGATTTGATTTTTCGGAACTCTAGCGGTACGGAGGGTCTTCAGAGTTATGATATTGGCAGCAGCTCCAGTATCAATCAAGGCTCTCTTGAATTCTACGTTTTTGACATGCGCTGTAACGTATAAAGCCCGATTATGACCTTCTTCGGCCATCACGTCTTCTTCAGTGAAGGTAATGTCTTTTACCATGGGATCAGATGCGAGAGACATCTCTGAAACTTCTAATGAGGGTGGAATTAAGTCCGTGTTGAAGGCAATGCGGTTGAGAGCAGCGAACGTGCATACCCTTTGTCCTCTTGAGAAGTGTAATAACTCACACAAATTCTCTATTAAGAAGCTAGCTTCCTGACTCACAGGTTTTTCGTAGGTGGTGAAACTCTGGACGTGTTGAGGTTGGTTAGAAGACTCATTGTACGTGCCTTCAGTCCCCAGTCTCCTGTTGACAGAGTCATCTCCAATATTAGCATGTTGTTCAACTATTGTATAGAGTTGTGGGAAAGTGCAGGGTCGAAATTTCCCCTTTAATTCTTGATGACATGGTTCCATTCCTCCTATGCAAATCTCCACCAATTGTGACTCGCCCATCTCTTCACTGTGACAATCCAAAGCCTTGGCCTTGAATCTTTGCATGAAATCCTCTGGATTTTCTCTTTCCCTTGACAAGTCTTTGCCAGATCTGAAATAGTAACTCGTTTAGGAACAAGAGCATTAACCGTAGTTGCAGAATTAGCCCCTACAGGGGTGACAATGGACCCGACCGTGATTGTAGAGGTGGTAGTGGTGGTGGCCCCCACAACATGAGGTAAGGTAGCCGTGGTAGCAGGGGGTAGAGATGAAGTGGCCCCCACAACATGAGGTAGGGTAACCATGGTAGTGAAAGAAGAAGATGGAGTGGACCCCACAACATGAGGTGAGGTAACCACGACATTAGGGTTTTGAGACGTGATATGATTCACGTTTTGGATGGTGGGACCAGCAGAGCTGATGACGCCACTGACTCGAGGAGTGGTAGCCCCACTTGTAACAGATGAGGTTGTGGGACCACTGGTGATGTTTGGAGAGTTTGTGTTCTATGAACTATGTCTCCTAGTTTCAACCATTTTCTTCCAACTGAGATAATGACCTCCCACTGTGGTCGCCAAATGTTTTAGGTGTAAAACAATAAAGAAAATCTGAGGGGTAAAGTATGAAGTTGTAATGATATAGTATGAAGTTGTAATGGTATTCGAGAGGTCAAGATCGAACAAGACTCACCTAAACCAAGAAATGGCCGTTCGAGTATTGCTTCAGTTACAAGAAGAGGAAATAAGGTTGGTTTAAGGGAGGGAAGCAGAGAAAGATGAGATCAGAGAATTGCTATGATTTCTGTAATGTTGTGAATAAAATTGCTAAAAGAATGGATATTAAGTTCTCACTAGATATTGAATGCTGAATGAGAAGAGTTAATCAATTATCGATGAGATGAATTGATTGCACTGCACTGAATTAAACTGATTGTTCTGATGAACTTGTTGATCTTGTTTTCTAAACTGGTCGAGTGACCTATTTATAGCAATATAATTCCAACTGATCTCGTAAGAAGTGGAAGAAGTGGAAGAGTGGGAGTGTGGAGTAAGTGGGGCCAACTGTTAAGAGTCTTGCGCCTAATATTAGGGAAGACTAACAGCCCACTTTCTCATCCCATCTTTCTAGCAACGTTCACACGACTTAATTTCTTTCCCGTTGAGTGATTGAGCCGTTGCAATCACACGTGCCGTAGACCGCCAAACCAAAACCCTAAAGAATATCCCCCCATGTAACTTACTTGATTCTCGTAAGTTTTGTTTAAGTGTTAAATACTTGTTAAGTCAAAGCTGACTAAGTGCAAGTCGTACCATTTACTGGTAAGCTTAGGACTTTGCATATAAATAGAGAATTAAGCGATAAGCTTGTGCATCTCTTTTAGGCTTGGTCTAAGGATTGAACCGGGCAATCGCAATTTAAACCAATGAGAATAGTCTAAGGATTGAGCTATGCAATCGCCATTTAGACTGAGGGGATTTCAGCAACCCCTCTGCGGCAATAGTCAAATAAATATGGCTCTTCGTATGCCATAAATATGAGAAATTGGCTTATGGCATATAATGCACAAATTCTCTGATTAATAGAGACATATGAATGCCTAAAATAATAATAAGTCATAGCCATGAGCAATGATTAAGAAATGTAGCACTGATTATAGAAGCAAGTCTATAATCAGGATAAAAGCCAGGTTATGCTAACACAGCGTAGCCACAACCAAAAATGCATAAGCATTGCTAATTCAAGACCTAAAGAGGATGCATGAATGATAATAAGCTATATTTCATAACATAATAATCTTAGTAGGAAGTCTACTATAGGGTGTATAGGGATGGTCCATAACATTAGGTAATATTCAAATTTCTAGACAATTTGCACGTCACTTACTCTAAAAATCGCCCAGGCCAGCCTATATTTCTAAAAACTATGAAATTTTAGTATGTCATGGGAAACTCGTAGGTGAACAACTTTAATGAAGGAAGTTTTTCCTGAATTCTTACGGATTAGACCGTATCAATCGTTCTTTGAAGTAATTCGTAATCTGTCAGATTTCCGAATTTGATTAGGAAACCAGAACGTTATGGAATCTATAATCAATTAGAACTTAGAATGGCAAAGAGGGACCTACCCTATAAGTAAGTATGACCTAGGATTAAGAAGCGGGACCCTCAAGATATGGTCGTGTGATAAAAGTGGGCCATGGTAGTGTTTTATGGCCAGCCTATAAAAGTGGGGCCAAGCAAGAGCGATGACCAAGTAATAAAAGTGGGGCCGTGGCAAGAGCCACGTCCAGGGAATAAAAGTGGGGACGTGACAAGAGTCACGACCAAGAGGTAAAAGTGGGGCCGTGACAAGAGTGACAGCCAAGAGGTAAAAGTGGGGCCGTGGCCATAGCATGAGCTATGGTCGAGTAATACAAGTGGGGTCATAACATGAGCTATGACCTAGCCATAAAAGTGGGGCCGTGGCCCAAGGGATAAAAGTGGGGCCCTGGCATGAGCCACGGCCAGGGCAAGAATGTGGGACATGGTGCTAACCATGACCAAGCTATAAAAGTGGGGTCGTAGCCTAAGCTACGGCCAAGCCAAAAGTTTGGGACATGGTGCTAACCATGACCAAGCTATAAAAGTGGGGTCGTAGCCTAAGCTACGACCAAGCCAACAAAGTGGGACCATGACATTAGGTTATGGCCAGCCAAAGAAAGTGGGGTCGTGACCTAAATCACGACCAAGCAATAAAAGTGGGGTCGTGGCATGAGCCACGGCCAAGACTAAAGTGCGGGGTCGTGGCATGAGCCACGGCCAAGGCCAAAAGATAGGGGAAATGGCCGTGATCTAGGATGGGATGCGTGAGCTAGAGTTGCGTGAGCAAGGATGGGCTGGGATACGTGAGCTAGAGTTGGCCGTGTAGGCCAGTAGCCGTGTAGGCTAGGGCCATGGTGGCCAATTCTCTTATCCCTACTGTAAATAAATTCATACCTTGCCTTGAGCCATTCACCTGACGACGCCAAGATGCGAGACATTGGTGTAACATTACTCTTGCGACCTCCTTGCCAAAAACCACCATCAACAACCATCAAAGATAGGTCTCTCATTATAGAAAGACAACTTGTTGATAGTACCTGGTTTGAATATGTGGTAAAATATGTAAGAGCCTTTAATCTGGGCAACATATTTGATGGTCATGGAAGAGCTTATGAAGGAACGGTTAGAGAGTTATATGCCAACATTCATGGAACTAATGAAGAAGACTTCAGCTTTAAAACAATGGTCGGGAAAACAGTAATAAATGTAAAATGTGATCTCATAGCATCTCTCACAGATCTGCCATGTCAGGGTATCTCACTACCTAGACATGTGAATGCTAGACCACTCAAGAGAGAAATTTCCATGAAACTGATAGGTTGTGAGATAGTTTCCCACGGAATATCTATCATTAGAGTTGAAAGCATTTGGAAAACTAGGTGTGGCTAACCTATGTCCATCCATGATGATCAACTCTTTGTGGAGTCACGACTTTGCAGAATTGGTTTACTATTTAAGGAGCAACCGAGAAATAAACCTGTGTAAGATGATTTTGTGTTACTGGCTGTGAACAAAGTTAATTCTTTGATTATTTTCGTTTCTTAGTAGATTAGATTAGTTGGTTCCTTGTGAGAACTTGTTCTTACTTTTGCCCAAGGAGTATAAACTATATCTAAAAGTAGTTTGCCTTTTCATGATTGTTAGAGTTTTTCACCATGTACTACTTTATTTCATTAATAAAAGTTCTTTTTAGATAATTATTAATGATGTTTGCAATATTTGATTTGTCTACCTCAATCTTATTGCAATGCACAACTTTTATTGCTTCGGTGATAACACAAAGTTGTGTCATTTTACAAAAGTTAAGTTTTTTCTCACGATCAAGAAACTTTTGATTATATGAATTTTAGGGTTTCCATAAGCTCAAAAATCATATACTCTTTTCCAAAAAAATTGGCTAAGGAAAAGAGATTGTAAACAAAGAAAACTGGATACATTAAGTTGTTTGTCCAAGTTAGGCTTTGTAGTTGTTCTTTATTGAATAATACCACACGGGGGAGAGTTCTTAAATGAGCTTGCACTTAATAACAAATCTTTTGGGGGAGCGTGGATGTGGAATATTAGGAGAAAAGTGTATCTATATTTCTCCAAAGATGAAACAACTTAGAAATCCTCGTTCTGATTTCTTAGTCATGTCATCTTAAACTTGATATGCGAGTACATCCTTGACTTGGCTATCTCTATAGGCTTGAAACCCTAAGTCTCAACTAGTTTGTCATATTTTTGTGACAAATAGGGGGAGAATACATATGGTTTCTTGTTCTTGTGGTTCACAACCATAGGGGGAGAACACCATGTTGCTTACTTATGTACTTTTTTCGAAAGTATCAAGTAAAGGGGAGTAAATATTGGGCTTCATACCAATCTGGCAAAAAGAGGTATAAAAATTAAAGGGGAGCTTCGTATCAAGAATGAGTAGAATCACTTTATAAGTTTTGGTACACAAACTTTAAAGTTGCTCTAATTCTTACTCTTTGCACAAACAACATGAGGGATTAGCATATTAACCCATGTAAGCTCGAGCGTACCTTTGTGGTTGTTTGAGCAGGATATGTTGTGGTGTTGTCTACGAATTTTTCAATAGGAGTTAAACGAACGCATCAAGAATCAAAGTAGAAGTTTAAGAATTCAAGAAATCAAGATACATCTGGGTTAGATCTTTATTGTATATCTTTTGAATCCATATGTAAATTGGTTTTGTCACTAAAATTGACAAAAGGGGAGATTGTTAGGGAATTGTCCGGTCAAACCCACTAGCGTTGGTATGTCAAGCTGGTTGTCAGTTTTAGGTGCCAAAACACAATTCTTGATTTAGCCTACTAGAGTTTAGATTTCAGAATTGAGATATAGACAAAGTAGTAGAGACCTTGAAGACGAAGACAGTGAATATAAAGAAGATATTGAATATTCTTCATCGACAAAAGGTTAATAGGAGTTATGAATTTTATGGAAATTCTTCTATTCTACTTATTCTACCTTTCGAAATAGTCGGCTACTTTAGTAGAGTTATAGCGATTGAGATTTTGTATTCTTGTCTACATAACCATGAGTTATGTTAGTATTTGTTCCCACAATACTAAGGTTACAAGATGCATGAGATAGATTCAATACCCTTTCCAGTGCAATAGTTTTCTTGCAAATCACATGTAGGAAATGGATGAATATAAAGGAGTACTCTAGAGCAGAGTCCAGTGGATTATAGTTGAGGGCGTAATAACACGTCTAAGTACTGGCCCAGCCCAAAACTTTCAGCGGATCCAGTTAAACCCTAATCTGAGCGACGGCGGTTCACGAACCGGTTTGTGAACAGTGACACCGAAAATTTCTTATGTGTCTCAAAACGTTGATATGTACACGTACATGTACGTGGACACCAGATTCAATGTATTTGGTCTGAATTCAGACGGACGGTTCACGAACAGTCCACGTGGATTTTATGCGGGAATTTCACACGGGGTTAAACATCTGACTCCTTTATCTCTTAGTTGGACTTGTGCTTATCAGAATATCTTGTGGTCCATCTAACGAATCTCAATGAGTCAATAAAATAAAGATTATCTCTGGTTTGTTGGATATCTATCTTGAAGTATTTCTGAGCTAACAAAACGCTTGGCAGATAAATGATAAAAATTTTCCAATTGAGATATATCTAGGGTTTCTTTGTGTGCAAGCCAAGTAACGGGTTCGTTTACACGGGCACTTGCTAACTTGTAGGTCAAGAAACTAGTTGCTTTATTCCTAAGCAACCTATCTTATTGAGTGCTATAAATAGAGGGGTAAAGAACGAAAACCACAAGCATCAAGCATACGTGAAGTTTCTCTGTTGAATTGATCGTAAACTCTTTGCACTTCGGTGTAAGCTTGTTGTGGTATAGTCATCCTCTATTAGGTAGCAGTTCCTCTGTGGGATTTACCTAACGACTATAAAGACTTCTCTTGAGAGTTGGGAAGCACAGGTAGGCGATAACGTACCTCTGTGGTTGTTATCAGATTAACATGTAACCTTGGTAACCTGATCACGTTCTTGTCTATTCTATAGTCCTTCTCTTCTGCAATAAGGTTATTCAAGAACTGATACGTTGCATACAAGATTGAAGTAAACAACGCACGGCTGCACTCGGTGTTGTAAGACCTAGTTAGCTTCAGTTGTATAAGTTTCCTAAGTGATTCTTTTTACAACTGAGGTAGAGACAAGCTGGGCATACTTTACTCGGTTTACTTATCAGCCCCAGCTTGTAAGTAAATTTCCGTACGACCTGTAGCAATCCGAAGGAAGTCACTTTACGTATGTTAAACTGAAGAGGACAGTTCGAAACATACAATCAGTAATTAAGGCTGCAAAACCGGTATTATTGACAAAAGCCTTTAAGAGCGGTTAAAGCAACTCCTAGGCATGTAAAGGACGTCAGCTGGGGGAATCAAGTGCATGCCGATCTGTGGGGGATTTAGAGACGTAAGGAGTGCGACAGTAGCCAATTCGCTTGGAGGGCTGGAGTTGGTCTCTGCTACATCCCTGACCGAAGTCTTATAGTAGGCTAGTGTTTGTAGACAGTTAGTACTGTGTGTGGTGTTCAATCTAGACGAGGTCCGAGGTTTTTCTACAGGTCGTAGTTTCCTCGTTAAAAAAATCTCTGGTGTCTTGTGTGCTTTACTTTCCGCATTATATTCTCTGATTGTATAATTAAAGCAAACACAAGAAGTACGTTATTAATAACCGTCGAGTTGGTCCATATTTATGTTTCGTATTGCGTTACCGTTTTAGTTTGTTTTAGTTCCGCAAATAAGAAGGTCAGAAAAGTTTGATCAAGTTAGTACGTTTCTGCAAAAAAAAGAAGGTCAAGAAAAATGTTGATCAAGGGTTCAGTAAATGAGCTTGATCACATTCAAAGTCTGCCGAAGGGAGCCGTACAAGTAAATGAACAACAATAGCAATACATATACGATTTACTAGCTAATACGTAGAATGGAAGTCTTACTACACAGGTAAAGTGCAAAAGTTAATCTTTACAGGAACAAAAGAGGATTGCGAAAGAACTAGTAAGGAAACTTGGGAACCCTGGTTCAGCTGACCTTCAGATGCAAGCCGTGATAGCAAATTATCCGCAGATCACATTACGAATATCCACTATCTAGTCTTCAAATTGTAAACCACCTTCTGTTGCTGGAGATGCATCAGCTAAGCTTAGTTCACCGACTATATGAAGTTGACGTTTCTAAATGTTCACGTCGCTCATCCAATTTGCGAGTCCACGAAGATGAGCTTAAGTCACTGCCTGCATCAGTCTCCAAAGGAAGTAAATCAGACTTATGTTGCAATAGCCTAGCAGCAGCTACACGTACTTCAATTTCCTTCCTTCTCTCTTCAGGTGTCTTAGTTGCTTTTTTGATCTCATTAGGCCGTCTAGCCTGAGCAAAACTAGCCTCCATAGGATCTTCGGTAATCCATTTCACTGGAATCAACGAAAACTTTTCGCCTGTCTCATTAATAAGACCCTTCATCCAATTTGAAATCGAAGCAATGTTCACTCTGAATAAGATTACGAAGTTCCTGTTGAACATAACCTATCCGTTCCTCGGGTGTTAGCATTTTCTCCCGACTCCCATCCTGCAAACTCTCCTTAGGATTCTGAATAGAGAGTGCCCTATCACATTCTTGAACAATCTCATCATACCCAACCTTACTTTCATTTATAAATTCTAACAACAAATTAGCATAAAAATGAGCAAACCCAATCGAGTTGGGCGACAACAACACAGCTCTTCTAGCCGACTCAATCGCATTCTTAATACTCCCTCCGTCCCACATAAATTGAGCTAGTTCTATTTTGATTTTGTCCCACATAAATTGAGCTAGTTCTATTTTATACCATGAACTTTCAAAACTACCCTTCCTAAATTAAAAGAAGAGTGGTCCCATGAGAGAGAGTGAAGGTAGGATAATAACAATAGTTGAGGGGTAAACATGAAAAAAAAAATCTCTCTCTTCCTTGCCTTAATAATTGTGCAAATCCCAACTAGCTCAATTTATGTGGGACGGAGGGAATATGTCTTTGCTTCACATTCGGATCTTCAATTGATTCAGCAACTTTAACACAGATTGTCCCTTGAACACGATGAATCAAACCAATACTCTCATATATACCTTAAACTAGACTCTGTGATAAGTCTCAAAGCCTTTGAATGATTCCCTCTTCGTAGTGCTGTTAGGGCTTTTTCACATTCAACTTTAATACATGAAAACAATGAATCATCTACAGGTGATATTTCCATTTTAACACCATTGGTAATGCCACCATCTTCAGTCACCTCTTCTGCGGAAACTGGGGTAACAGTAGTGGCCAAGGGAGCAGCTGAAGTGGGTTTGTTTCGAAAACCAGGGTTTCGTTTCTTATGCCCCATTCTTGATTCTTATACTAAAAAGTAAAACCCTTTGATTCTAACTCAATTTTCTGTGCATAGAAAACAGCGATACTGCAGAAAAATGTAATAACGAAGCTTAAAAGGTAAAATATACTTATCAAATACGCAACCCCATTTCTGAGTTTGTCTCTGCTTCTTTGCTAAGCAAAAAGTAAGGAATGAGATGGAGATGAGTTTTTATAAACCTACAAAACCCGCCATTGATGGAGTCTGAGGATTTGATTGAGGAAGAAGAAGATACAGAAACAGAACGAGGAACCTACAAAGGCTACAACACTCCCCTACCTCTCAGTCTCTGAGAAAGAAAACGAAAAGCAGCCCAAAAGTAAAATAAGAGCCGGAGATTTAGCCCTTTAGTTTTTAAATTAGCCCTTGTGTTGGCGGATTACCAAAATGCCCTTTCGCGTAACTACTAAGTTATCCTTTTGTTTTATAAACTATTACTAGATTGCCATTCATTAATCAACACTAATTTTTCTTACAAATCATATTAAAAATCTTCTTCTCTCTCTTCTCTTCTTCTTCTACTACTCCTCTCCTCTACTTCTTCTTTACAAAAAAAAAACACACTACTTTCCTCTCAAAAACCCTAAAATCACAAATCTCGAGCTCTAAATCTCCTAACAACACTTGTAATACGAAATCAAGCCATACTCTATCAGAGATATTGCACCCAACAATCAACAAAATGAGTTCTATTAATCAATCCGAAAATGAAAACCAAGCACCAAGAGAAACCGAAGAATCAAACGCCCCAGATCGAGTAGAACAACAACGCCATCGCCTGGCAAGGCTACTTGGAAGGTATTTTACACAAACCCATCAAGTTATTTTGTGTGTTTGAGTGCCGAACGAAGGTAATTTTTTTTTTTTCTCTGCTCCAGAAAGAGATTCGGCTCTTAATTGTTGTTAAAAGTGTTAACCGAACCCCTGGTTTTCCCAAATATCAGTTGCAGGGAAGAACAGTTTGGCTCACAATTTTAAATCTAACACCCGAACCACCTCTGCTTTTCTCGGGTTCGGCTCATACTAGTTTTTGTGAAGTGAGACGAACCTAATGATATTTGGTGCCTTTAGATTTCCCCAGGTTCGGCTCATATTTGTTTTTTGTAGGGTAAGCCGAACCTGACAATATTTGTTGCCTTTAAATTTCCCCAGGTTCGGCTCATATTTGTTTTTTGTCGGGTAAGCCGAA
>JAJJMA010231328.1:0-12089 GCA_023529015.1 Papaver nudicaule
TAACTATCTACTCCATGCTAGATTGCAGACCTGGTTACCAGTGTCGATACTATTCAATTGGTTTCATTTGCCGTATTCCAAATACGAATACATCAATCAACGGTTCCACCTCCAGAGGCAAAAAGGTCGTTTTGGTGAGGTGGCCATGCTATGGCCATTACATGAGTTGTATGTTACCTGAACTTGACCAAGACTAGTACCAATCGGCAAAAATGTAGCATTGACCGTAGTCATGCCATACATACGTTCAATGGGGGTGGAGGGTGGGGTTGACAAGCATGCCAGATGTAAATATAAGTGAGTGTTTTGGGAGGGTGGACTAAAACAATCATAATTGTCGGACTAAAATAGTCATACTAGTATTGCATTTGAGTTGTATTAAAATTGTCTTACCATTATTGGTAATAGTAGGCCTAAAATAGTTATACATATTGCATCTGTGTAGGACTAAAATAGTCATACTAGTAGTGCATTTAAGTTGTATTAAAATTGTCTTACCAGTATCGGTAACAGTAGGACTAAAATAGTCATGCTTACTGTATTTGTGTAAGACTAAAATACTCATGCTTAGTAGTGCATTTGTATTGCATTAAAATTGTCTTGAACTGCCCAAGTGTCATCGGAAGCTGTTAAGGCAAGACTCAGGTAATAAGTTGATACCCATGCCTCCAAGGTCAAGGCACCTCAGAAGTTTCAATTCTCCAAAATAGAAATGATTGATAAGTAGGATCCATTTCGTATTTGTGCAAGTCAAGCTAAAAATAGTCTTACCAATATAGTTTGAGTCGGACTAAAAAAGTCTAACTTATATTAGTTTTGACTAAATATTCTTACAACATGTGCTAGTATAACTAAAAATGTGTTACTGCAATTTACTCCGGAGACATATTTTTCCTATCATTACCACCAATAGTATTCCTAGCAAATTTAGCTAGAGAATCAGCCGGAGAATTGGTTGTTCTCCTAACAACAGAACATTTCTAGTTTGTATGACACTGTAAGTTGTCCATTAGACTACTTTAGATATAAAATGATCTCAACACATTGTAGCACAAAATTAATCCTGTCTTTCAACACATTGTAGCACAAAATTACATTGCTTATCAGCACAGTGTAGAGTGTAGTACCAAATTAATACTTACAATTGCGGCAAAAGGATATCAAAGAATCAATTAGGTCTGTGATTGTCTGCCAAACAATGTAACCTATTTTAAGTCATACTAATTAGGAGCATAGGTCCACAACAAACAAAAACTCATATTTCACAACAACTTATTATGCTTTGCTCTCACGATGGTGTCAGCGAAACGTCTCTTTAGCATTGCAGCACGAAGAGCCTTCTCGGGAGTCATCTGCCCATCTATACCTGAACCTGCCAGCTATACCTGAACCTACCAATCAATTTGACATTACCAAAAACTTAGATCCCCACTGTACACAATAGATCACCAAGATCGACAAACATTTCCTGTGACAAAAAACGCAAACTAGAAGGGTCGCTACTGAGGGGTTTTGCGAACCAGATATTCATTCAAACCCCTGGCTTCATTATCTAATGCAGGTATGACTGAATGGGACTTGAAGTAAGGCAAGCCAGTGAGTGCCTTCACACTCCCTACAAAAACAAGAAGAATGGAAAAGCAAGTTAGATCAGAAGACCCGGAGTTTTAATAATAAACCTACCTTTCAGTACATTGTAGTACAAAATTAACCCTTCCTTTCAACGCATAGTAGTACAAAATTAACTCTACCTTTCAACACATCGTAGCATAAAATTAACCCTACCTTTCAACACATTGTAGTACAAATATAACCAAATATAACAAAATTATTGGTTGCCTGTTGTTGCTTTAGTCTGTCTTAAAGTAAAGTAGCCTGCTAATAATAACTCTCGAAGTTCTGTCGAAGGGGTACAAATAAAATATATCACCAAAACTATTTTAGTTCAGAACCTGGCGTGAATCGAACACACAGCCTTCTGACGTGGAGTCAGACGCGCTACCATTGCGCCACAGATTCGTGATTAAATAAGAATTAGGATTTGGATGTCTTATCGGATTGACGAAAATGAGAATTGATCTTCGGAACTTACCTCATAGCAAGCTTACATTCCATTGATCTAAACAACTCTTGAAGTATATATATGTGATGTTATGTACAATAGTTGGTCCTTGTGTTATAACTACTGTTCTACATGGATGGCTTCCCATAAAAGCATATCGATTAACTAACAAGTGTTAATGCAAGCAGCTAAGCTATACAGTACATCATTAAACTGCTAATGCGTAAGATTCATCTATAGTTTTTCGAACTGACCTTTTCAGCTGCTTTTGTAACTTTGACAAGGGCTTTCTCTTTATCATCCCGCTCAAAACCAAAGGGGAATGAGCTACAGCCCCATGTCTATAATCACCAATAAATAGATACCAACACCAAGGTACCTACAGAACCAAGCTTACGAGACCATCTCCAGAAAGGTCCAAATCATCACACATGAACCAACAAAACAAATAAAAAATGGGTGCATGAATTTCCTACCTTTCCCATTACAGCCCCATGTCTAGGCACGCATGCTGTCATCCCATCATCCAACATGATACACATGACTTAAGTGGGTGACAAACAATGTAGTGAGATTTATATACCCAGTAAATTTTGTACTACAAGTAGCTGAAAGGTAGAGTTAATCTGTACTACGATCTGCTGAAAGGTAGAGTTAATTTTGTACGGCAGTGTGCTGAAAGATAAGGTTAATTTTGTACTACAATCCGCTGGAAAGTAGAGTTAATTTTGTACCACAATGCGCTGAAAGGTAGGTTTATTATTGTAACTCGGGGTCTTCTGATCTAACTTGCTTTTCCATTGCCATCTTCAGTGAACACGAAAACTAGTGGACATATTCTGGATGGCAATCCTTGCGTGGCTATCTCTTCACCCAACGAAAACACTGCAGCCTTAGCAGCAGCGAGAGAAGGGTACATGTAAGACGCTCCAAGTGAGAGGACACAACTACTACTATGACTATTTTAGTCCTACACAAATGCAGATAGCGTGACTATTTTAGTCCCACTGTTTCCAATATTGGTAAGACAATTTTAATACAACTAAGATGCACTACTAGTACGACTATTTTAGTCCTACACTAACGCAAATAGTACGACTAGTTTAGTCCAACACAAATACAGGTAATACAACTATTTCTGTCATACATCATTGGACATTACATATTATACCTTCCATGTAAAGTTACATAGTTTTCAATCTTTGCAAATGCCTGCATGCAGTAAACATGTACAAATTTTATTGAAGAGTACATCTTAAGAGGTAGCTAAATCAATTTATACTCTAAAAACTGTGTTAAGAAATTAATATGCCTGATAATAAAAAATATTCTTAGGTGTAGATATTTTTCTTGAGTAGATAGATTCTTACCATGCAGGGGTTCGGCGTTTCTCTCTAGAGTGCATGTCTTCCGCTGCATATCGATCAGAGTTATATGAGTACTTGTATGTAGGTGGAGAATAAATTTTCCCTTCCTTCCACCCATCAAAGACATGGCCACGTCTCTGCTCTAACCGAAGCTGCTTGAACAATAATGAAAAGTTTAGGTGAAGAATCCGGCAACTGCATTCCCGAGGAAGAAGCACAGCCCAATGCTAACACCAACCTCTGGACCAAGCGCACGACCAACTAGATAATATGGTCCACCAACCTATAGTAAAATGAAATAGATGAAGTACAAAACATTAACAGCTGCTTCATCATTCGGACAAAGGCTGGGATTAATTTTTGCTAGGCCAATTTATATCATAGTCTAGCATCAAGGTGCATATGATCCATACATAAAAAGTGCACAAGCCACAAAATGAAACCAACATTAGTGACTCCCATTTGCCTGCCATACCGACAACCCTACAAACAGGAGGTTCAAAACCACTCATATTTCCACCTATTATAACTTGAATAGAAGAAGAGTAATGTAATTGTGAAAGAAAGAAAGGATTTGATAGGCTACTTAATTGGACTCACAAGTCTGCCATTGTTCATGCTCACAATACCTCAAACGTACCAAGGCAGAAGGAGGGGATACTATGTTGTGGGTCTAACTCTTTCAGAAGAAGGAAAGCCATTCGTTTATAAGGCAGAAAGAATAGAACATAAAAATCAGAGATGCATACAACAGTGCAACAGAAAAGAAAGAAAACTCGGGAGAAATTGATATCTCGTGAATTATATATCAAACGACATAACCTAAGGCGATATAAGGCTGGAATGCAAACATCGTAAGTCAACGTTATGTTCGGAACATTGCAACAACAAAAAAAACAGCGTAGCCTATACCATTTCCTACAAGATTGAACAATCTGTATGTTGATTTTACTAAATCTTACAATTCCCAATGAGGCATCACCATTCTCAACATTTCTATCAAAGACAAGCCACACAAATACACACCCAGTTTCTCTCTAATAAGTGTAACCAGAGGTAAATCATGACCCCATAAAATTGAGTTATGACGAGTCTGACATATTTTGCTAGATTAACAGCCACCGCAATAGTTTCTAGTTACATGCATGCAAACCCACTTATTAAAAGTTTTAAGCAATTCTAATTTCTAAACAATCATAAACGTTGTTTGTTGTCTATTTAACAGCCCTTGAGTTACGTACGGTTGATTGCATTCACTACATGAATAAAGTTCCCCTAGAAGTGAAGATTGGGAATCCTCTTTTGTCTGACCCATTCTAGTGTCTGCCAGGTTAATTTTCAGCAACAACCGTAGAAGCATCTTCCACAGGCATATCAATCTGGTTCTGAGCAGTTGGCAAATCCTCTCCCTCAAACATACCACCAGCATCATACCAAACTGTGAATTCACGCCAACTCGGTGTAGGCGCTCCAATAATGTTATCTTTTCTCTAAAGTTATGCAGGTAAGCCTATGGTTATGACTGGTATAATGAATTGGAACAAATCAAATTTTAGTAATGGGTGGAGTTAACTCAGTATTATAAAGGTTACAAAGAAGGGTAGATCAGTTCATAAGATAGTTGATATTGCATTGTGTATTCAAAATGTTACTCAATGGGTCATTTTAACAAACAGGTTACAGACAAGTTTAGAAACTCACCTTTCCTGGTTTTCTGATCATAATAGAAAAACAGAAAGTTCTGGTTTTCTGATCAGAACTTTGTAGTTCTGAATCATATCGTATTCATTTTTAGCATCGAAATTGATCATAATAAGAATCTTGCCTTTTGAAAATAATTCACGAAATCAACCAAATTCACACAAGCAACAAAACTGATCTGAATACACCGAAAATTTCTAATTAACCTAACAAAATCAACCTAATTACACACACGATTCTGCAAAAGCAATGTTGCTAACAAAACCAAACCCTAGAATTCGTAATTCGACAAAGAGAATCGATTACAAACAAATCTTGTTTAATATGAGAAAAGAAGAAATCGAACCTCGAGAGAACATCCAATTGTGGTGATAATTGCTGCTGTTAGATACGATCGCATCTGCTTGTACCATTCTTCAACTGCTTGCGCCATATCTTTTTCTCAAATTCTCAATAAACCTAGATAACTGAAACCCTAATAACAACAACCCAAAATCAGAAAAAAAAAAAAATCAATTCAGTCTTTTCTCCGGTTACTGTTTTCACCATTATTGATTCTGAGACTCTCACTGTGTCTATAAATGGTTTCTCTGATGCCTCACTTGCAATCACTTTTTCCTTCCTCTTCTCTCCCGTCTCTCTGATTTCTCCTAATTTTTTTTCTCTCGTCTCTTTCTCTGTCTTTCCTTCAGTTTCTGCGAGAGTTGATGGAAAAAAAGAATCTGAAACTGAAAATATAATCGGGTTACACAACTTAGGTTTAATAAATGGCTACTTTGTAAAAGAAACCGGATCGGAAAAACCCATTTCTTAAAACCCGACCCTAACTAACGAACTAACCTGTGTGGTTAACTCTAAAAGACGAGTCGACTCGCCGATCCAACTAGCAAACTCATAACAGACATGGACTTCTATTTTCGTAACAGTTGCACACCAAAAGGAATTCCCAGCTACAGTGGGACACTGTTGCCGTTTTCTCTTTTATCTAAGTTTCCGACTTAAATTACAAGACCAACACACCCACAAGAAGAAAGAGGTTCTTATACAGACACAGTACTATGATTACACATCACCATTTCGGTGCCAAATAAGTTCTTCCAGAAAGTTAATCTACCGCACAAGTGTCAACCGAAGTGGCAACCGTGTTTTGGTTGATGCTGGCACTAATGGTGGCTGATGCCGTTTTCTCATTCTCACTACTGCCAGAATTGATAAAGGTGTTGAGGTTGTTGCTGGAACTATTGGTGGCCATCACGGTTACAGCATCGCTTCCTGGAGTCGTTTGGTTATCAAGATTTCCAATGTTGCCATTACAATTAGTACTTGTTTCAGCTTTTATTGCCACAGCTGTCCCAGTAGTTACAGCAGTTACGTTGACAGAAGGCTCTTTAACTTTACCATCTGCAGTTACTTCCACTCCTTGTGACTTCTCAGATTCAGAATTTGAATAATTCCTCGAACAAGAGTTAACAGCACTGGTGGTTTTCTCCCCCATTTCCCTCTTTGGGTCAACTCGCACAAATTCTCTTGAGCTATGAAGTAATCTCAATCTGTAATCAGTTTCTGGTCGGCGACACACCTTCCTCAATTGCACAATTTCCTAAGAATGGAAAAAAGAACCTAGTGAGGTAGAGTACATAAATGACTTAACAGTAAAATATTAAAATACGAAAAGTAAAATCTCTGAAAAATTCATATCTTCTGGAGAAGTTTTAGAACTCCTGACAAGAGAAACTTCTTTGTGGACCATAACTAATTAACTTCATGCTGAACAGTTTAGGCTATTCACTGAAGTGCTACGTGAATCTTGAAGCACCAATTCCTTGATAATAGTTCCTTTCCAGGAAAAGGGGCCATTATGTTAACAAAGATATGATACCCAGAGTATAGTCTAAGATAACAAGAAAGAATATAAAACAAAAATTTAACAGAAGTCATTAAAAGATGGGTTTGAACCTCAGCCTGATCATGATCATAACGCACAAGAAACCTACATCGGCATCCTCGGGCATCATGTCTCCGTCTTTGCGCATCAAGAACATGTGCGTCATAATAGAGAGCCTGATCTTTACCTTCCTGAAAAACTTCCAAAGTGAGCATTCCTACTACTACTAGTTCACCATGTTTCACATATTATTAAAAGTTAAAAGACTTTCTTAAATATGAAAACCACCTGAAAGCAAAGTATTAGATCTCCAGCAAGCACTGCAACACATTCTGATGCTTCACACGGGAGAGATCGCTGTCTCACATGCTTCCGTACATTAATCCACTCATCCTCTTCTGCCCCAAATCCTGCAAATCGGACTCGAACTTCCTGAAATAAAGTGAAGAAATGAAAGTTCAAGTATTTTCTTCATACTATCAATGAAGTGTCATTTATTGAAGACAGAAAATTCTATTTGGAGATTGCATCAAGTACTTTGTGAGGATTACCGGATCACCTGTTTCAAACATCCTATGAGAAATAAAAGCTGCCACATCATACCTGGGAATTAGAGAAAATAAAGTTACCCAAACAAGAAAAGTACTGGCGACCAACAAGCGTTATTTATGAAACAATATGACAAATGGAATAGCTTAATGGCCTAAAAAGCACTAACCATGCACCATCCCTAGATGATCTGGCTTCAAACTCCATTAAAGCATTGTTATCTGAAGTACTTCTTCCTGCATTTTGTGGAGCCATTAGCAGTAGACATGCAAAGATTTAGATGTGTCCAAAAATTACTTCTGTGATACTTATAAATACCAAGACCAATAAAGTGACATGTGCGATCATTTAACAAAGAAAGAAGTGCACATCTTGCACATGACGAACACATAATTGCCCTTAACTACAATCTGTCAACAACGCATTACGCTTGCCCCCAAAAAAGTATATTGGTTATCCTTAAAAACAAAAGTGTGACAAAAAAAAAAAAAAAACTAACACCTGCATATTTATCAGAATTACCTGAAGGAACAGGCATGAT
Source organism: Papaver nudicaule (assembly GCA_023529015.1). Lineage (NCBI taxonomy): Eukaryota > Viridiplantae > Streptophyta > Magnoliopsida > Ranunculales > Papaveraceae > Papaver > Papaver nudicaule. The sequence continues at coordinate 8,106 of JAJJMA010231328.1, forward strand.
ATGAGGCACATTCCTTATTGACACTAAATCCTCACGGGACTTGGGAGTAACGCTCATGTTCTCAGGAGGCTTCCCTGTTTTTGCTTTATGCGCATATCTCCTATTTTGAAACCAATTCCACACCTGTAACCGAACTTAAAATGAGAAGAGACTTCAAAAATTCAATGCATTAGTGTGACAAGCGTAATGTTAGCTACCTGCTTCTGATGCACAGCAATCTTCCCCGATCGCTCTGCTGATGTACTACAATCCAAACACAACACAATATATATCCTTCATAGACTTCTTTTGGTGAAGCAAAACTACAAAATGCAATAGAAGTAAAGAAGATTTCCCTCAGATACAAACCTAAACTTCTCTGCCATAGAGCGAATAACTTCCATGCTTGGTACTGTAAAATTAGCTTTTTGTAAACAAGCCTCCATCTCCACTACCTTAAAGAATCAGCAAACATCAAACAGTATAATTAAGACTAGAAAACATTAAGTATGACCAACACATTAGCTGTCCGAGGCTTGGAATCGATAAGAATTTGAATGACCTTAACACTCGAACATGGTTCTAATATGCTCAATTGGTCAAAATCGCAGATGTAGGTGCATTATTGAAATCACAAACTGTAAAACTAGAGTAAATTGTTGAAATTCACAATATATTGTACAAATAGTAGCATAAAGTACAGAAAAGTTTAGCCAAGAGTACATACATCGTGTTAACAAGGAGATCAGGTACAAAAAGTCAAACTACATTAACAACAATCTATGCTAAAATCTAATTCTTATCGAGGTAAAGCACACATTGACAGAACTGAGCAATCCACGACTTGGCACATGTACAGTATAGTTACCAGCACCCATGGTAATCACAAGTTTAATCTTACAAATCAATAATGTTGGAAAAGTAAACATTTGTCAATCCTCATCAAGTAAGTTATTTTGGAGCACACTGTTTAGAAATTCTAAGAATACACCTCCCCTATCATTGCACACACTGACCTAATCTCTAACAAACTTTTTAGCCTCAAATAATTGCAAAGTGCTCTTTTCTAGAACGTAATATTTCCTTTACCGGAACTGACTCATAGCTTCATGCAGTACCAAGGCTGTTCTTTCTTAATACGAAGCCAAATGTAGCAATATGGTGATAAATTTTACCTTGACCTAATTACTGCAGCAATCAGCACAATAATATCTTAAAACCCTAAAAAGCAATTCCCCCGTGACTTCGAACAATTTGAGGATTTCCCGAATGTAAACACTCCGGAATTCAAATATAATTTAGTTTAAGAAAACGTTTCGATGGATTCTTGAGATCACAAGTCTAAATTAGAAATCAAAACATCTCTTGTAAACCTACCTCGTTGGCTGTAAATCGGAACGATGGGCCGGGTCCGACGCTTGGAGGTCTTCCCATTGATCCTTCGCTTTTGTTTTTTTTCCCCCTCTCTGAAGAGTTTTTTGAAATGTGATTGATTTATGAATTTATTTATCGATCGAAAAACAAACTCAGACGAAGGGACGGAAGAACAAAATCGCAGTTTTCGCACACAAAAGAGACAGGAACTTGGTTATTGCTTGCCCTTGGATCAAAGTTACCCTTGCAGGCACCTTAAAAATCCCGTTTTATTACAAAGTCTCGACTGGGCTGATTCACTCGGCCGGTAAATCGGCCCAATACTAATCTCGTGCACTAAAGTAGTGCATAACTAGGTCCGAGCAAAATAACCGGATCTGTGGATTTTACCCGCACCTGTCCGTAAAATTGTGGGTGAAAACCAATCTGCAAGCCCATATGAGCCGGATACGGTTGTATTTTCAAATTCACTCTATTTGGTGGACCGGACGCGGTTGTATTTTTTAATCCACGGATTTATCCACAACCATAGATACTATAGAAATTACACTATCATACCTTCAAAAAAAAAAAAATATACACGTATCATAAGTGATCAAACACACCCAATGCTCAGGGTCAATTATGGTGTTTAAGTATTCGTATAAAAGCTTGTAAACCTAATGTTGCCCTCATTTCCCGACTTCCACTGAATTGTGCCTCTTATCTTTCCTCCCCCTTTCAGTCTTTCTCCCTTCACCTTAATTTCTCTCAACTGAAATGAATCTTTAATTCAAATTCATTCTATTTTCCTATCATAACTCTAAAGATCCGAAGCACCTCACTAAATCATCAATGAAATTCGTGGTAGCGGCTACACATTGATTGTACCTTGTTTTTAATTTTTCGGATGAAGTAAGAATAACTGAGTATAATTATTTGTACCAGATCTAATGGGGTTACGAAGAATCCTCAATTCCTCTTCTCTGTCAGACAAGGTGAAGTCGAATAGATATGTTCTTTGATCTTTTAATTTCTTTTTGAGAATTTTGTAATCTTTCATAATTCATCTTCTTATAAATGTTATCATTTTTTGTTCGATATAAAAAAACAGTTAATTCTTGATTAATGGGTTTACAATTTTGCAAACAAAGATGTTAGATTTGGTTGTATGTATGAATTTGAAATTGTAACGTAGTATAAGAATCAAACGCGGACACTTGCCCATTTTGCACGCATCTGTGCATCTCAGGTTTGGGTTTGATTTTGATTTAAAAATCTAGGTTTTTTTTTCTCTATTCTGCCTGAAATCCGCGGATAATCCGCTCATCCGCGGATGTCAAATCCGAGGGTGATTGGGCCAGACACGGTTGGACTTTCAAATCCGCACTAGTTGACGGTATGGACGCGGGTGACCCTTAATCCGCATTCGTCCGTCCGTTGCACACCCCTAAGCATAACCCAAGAGAGTAGGGCTGAGCAAAATGTCCAGATCCGTGGATTTCATCTTCATCCGTACGCAAAATTGCGGGTTGACACTCAATCCCTAAGCCAATGGATTGGACACGGGTGCATTTTCTAAATCCACAAATTTGGCGGACCGGACGCAGGTGGATTATTAAATCCGCGAATTATCCGCATCCATAGGTAATACATAAATTACACTAATGCTTTGGATTGAATGAACTAGAGAGTCTCTTTATATATCGTTTAAGCATTTTACTTTTGGTTGTCGAAAGACGTTTATTATTCCAAGAACTTAGTAGTGTTTTTCTTTAATTTTGTAGTACTTTTTGTTTTAATTTTATCGTTAAGAACTTAATACTCTTTTGTTTTAAGTATCTTTGTATTTGTATGGCTTAAACTCAGTCAGTTTCTAAATTTAATCTTTGTTAATTTTATATTATATATATATTTGTTAGAGCATTGCTCGGTTGAACCCACGGATATTGCTATCTCAAGTCAGTTGTCAAGTTTAGGTGACAAAAACACAATCCTTGATAAGTTTACTCTACAACCTCGGACTAGGATAGTTTTAAGTAATCAAGACGAATACTGAAGCTTACTACTTGATAAATCATAACGTCCTCGCTAAAAGTTAGAAAGGTTTTCCTTTCCATGTTTCGTATTTTCCATTTCTATCATATCAATAGTCTATGATGTTGTTTATATGATCCGAAGGTATTCTAGGATTCTTCGCCTTTGCATGTGTCACATCCGTGATATTATGTATAGGTAGAGTATGTTGAATTGTCTCTTGAAATGACCTCAACGGTGAACGCGTACATGTGTTGCTTAAGGCATTCCTGAAAACGAGCGGGTCTGTATGAACGCGTACATACGAGTTCACGGACTTCTCCTGAATTCTCCTGAACTCCAATTGACAGCTCTATGAACGCGTACATATAAGCCATGAGAAAACTTCCAACTTTCATATCTTGAAGTTTTCGGTCTAGACATGATTAGTTCTCGGACTTGTCATTACTTGGCCCATGGAATTCAACTACTTAATCCAAGCGATGTTCAAATAATTATTTGGACCAGAAGTCGCAAGCGATGTTCAAACATGATTTGGACCAGAAGTCGCAAACCTTCAATCAAGGTTGAGTCCTCTTTAACTATTGGCCTAGTCCAAAGTTAGAAGAAGATTGA
>JAJJMA010231344.1:0-14453 GCA_023529015.1 Papaver nudicaule
CACCCTTTGCCACTCATTTTGTGGTGGGTCCCACATGGTATGGAAAAGGAATTGATTTCCTTTCTTCTGAACATGACGTCAATTACAGTTGACAAAATTCTTTTGGCTCCTGGTTGGGCGTTCTCTTTACATGATCTTGACACTTGTCCTGGATGCCCCTTAGCGGTTGGGATGGTGCCGATAGTGCTTGTCCTTGAAATAACTATTTTGCTCTTTTCTGCCAATTTGATAGCTTTTTGTCCACTTATTCTACGTGACTCCATAATAGCTGCAAAACGCAAACAAAGCGTAAAATGCAACTAATATAACAAAAATAGCAAAGAAAGTGTAATCAATTAATACTTTAGAGAGGTGTTTTTAGACACCTATCACCCCCCTCGAAAATCATCTCTCTCTTCCTGAAATTTTGGTTTCCCTATCAAATATGTTATCCCTCTTCTACAAAAATCAAAACCATTTCAGATCTAACTTTTCTGTAATGGCAGACGGAGATGGGAAACTCTTTCCTCTTTCATGTATCCCATATCTCTCTACTATCTTATCTCGCTCATATCTCTGGTAATCTAAGTAGATTTCTAGTTTAGATTAGATTTATTTTGGTTGTTATCTCTTTCTATAGGTTACAACCAAAGTTAGGGTTTTAACATTAGCATAAGTTGAGATATGTTCAACCTTTTTTATGGGTAAATGTTGAGATGTGTTAATATGTTGTTAATCAGTCATTTCTTGGTGTAAGCACGAACACATTAGTTTGTGTTATTATCATTAGTTTATCTTGGTGTAATTGGACCATCTCACTGCCATTGAGTACTTGATGGGATGTATTATTGTTTTTCCAAAACACCATGTAGTTTTTGGAGAGGAGGGATATTTTTTGGAAAGATTGCTGCAAATGAAGGAGTTCAATGCAGCAAACTTTCCGGCCAATACTCCTACCTCTCTAATTTACATTGGTAAGTAAACTACGAATAAGCTAATTTTTTTTAGTTTCTCTTGGTTGATTTTTACTTACTACATTGTCTTTGTCTTGCGAGGAGGTTGTTTGAGCACCGGGCTGCTGCAGGACACTAAGGTTTGTTTACATATCATATGATCTCTTTATTTATATTAGTGCTACATGCTTTGGAGTAATAGGAAGAGCTCACCACCATTCAAATCGGATATGATTCTTACTTACTTACTACATTGTCTTTGTCTTGTGAGGAGGCTTCTTTGAGCACGGTGCTGCTGCAGGACACCTTTTTCAACTTCAGGTTTGTCTACATGCATATCATATGAGCTCTTTATAATATTATGTGCTACATACTTTGGATTAATAGGCACATTTTCTGGGTTTTGCGAGGATTCACTGTTGCAAGTCTGGGCTTTGTATGTTCCAATGGGGGATGATAACCCAGTTTGCTTTTTTTGGCATCGTATTTATGGAAAAGCACAACTTGGCAATTATACATTATAAATCAGCAAGCATTGCAATTGTTATAATGTATCATTGTCCTGTTATGTTTTTACATGTGCACACTCAGCGACATCAGTGTAAAGCTTTTCGTGATTATCAGAATCGATGGGCGCATTCGGCTACCATTATCTTTGTTTTGCTAGGATTCACTGTGGCCGTACCAACACCAGTGCAGAAGGAGAAAAACATGACTGTATTGATTCTTACTTACTTCCATCATCTTTCAAGGATAGTTTACTTCCCATTTGGATAGCATTGCAGGACATTGATACATCTGTGATTTTGTTGTTGATTGGATGATGGCATCGCAAGTCAGATGTGAGAAAAGTTGCCCATGCAGATCTTAAGTTAGCTTCCCTTCAGATGTGATCTCTTCAAATTTGCTTTCAGGTATTCAATTGCCATGCATTATTGTTTTTCCAAAACACCATGTAGTATTTGGAGAGGAGGGGTATTTTTTTTGAAATATTGCTGCTCAAAAAATCAAAATGTATGAGTATTTGGTCGAATTAGATGTATGTTGTACTTAGGTCTCCCTGTTGTAGGAGATAGTTAAGGTCAAACTTTGTTCATGCTATATTTGCTAGATGTATGAGTAGTATGGCATGTTACATAATAATAAGAGAATTGTATGGGTATTCGGCGAGTAGTGAACTTTCATGTGATGGATGGAGCTTTAGCCAATGAGAGGCTGGTGTACTCACTCTTGTATGTCAGCAGATTGCTTCTTGTTTAGACGCAATCAACCTACACATATGACGATGCTGTGTACTGGCTCATTTAGCTATATTGACAGTAGAATTGCTTATCCTATAATGACAACAGAATCACTTATATGTGAAGATGCTTGCAGTGAATCTTTCTTTTTTATTTGCCATGTATGCAGTTAGCATAAGTTACTATTCTACTAGTTAGTAACATGAATCACATGAATTTTGGTGAAATCACATGCTTTGCAGTAGTTCTTTCTATTATACAACTCATTATCAGTTACGTTTTGTGGTGAAATTTGAGCAAGTTGTACTTTGTTCTCTCTTCCATATAAGATGAGAATTATGTCGTAGGTGTATGCCAGGGCTTCGGCAACCCTACCACACAACCTAAACTGAGATGAAGCTGTTTGTTATACCCAATGTAACATGTCCCTCATTTTCTAGAAGATAGACACATTTGATTTTTTTTTTTTTCTTCAAACAGTCAAGGAACTTAATAGGTTTTATTAAGTTTGTTAATATTTGAAAAAAAGTCAAATGTGCCTATCTTTTAGAACCAGAGGGAGTATTCATATGATTATAGACAACTCTATTAGTGGGTCATATTATCTTATTACAATGGTTGTTCTGCCAACTATATATAGACAACTCAAAACTTTGTTTCATTGTTTCGCAGAACTCTCACATCTGAGATCGACGGACTACTTCGACGTCTTGTATATAAGCTTCTTCTGATCCAAGGTATCATTACAGAACATCACATAAAATGCAAACTGCCAAAACACACAACCTTCTAATCTAGGGGTAGTAATAACACAGGCAAAAATGTATGTATCTATTTTGCCTTGTGCAATTTTATAAATTTAGGATTGTGAATGAGTGCAGTGAATGGATGTATAAACGGTTGTATGATTTTCAGAGTTTGAATGAAATGTGTGTTAGTTGAATGAGAATGGATGTATTTCAGTGGGAATGAATTGAAAATTACAGGATTTCAATTCAGTATTGCAGGTTTAGAAATGAATTGTATTGTATTGCAGGTTCAGGAAAGAACTGTATTGCAGGTTCGCAAATGAACTTTATTCCAGATTCCGGAATGAATTGTATTCCAGGTGCAATTGTAACGCAGGGCTTAGCGCTTGTCAGCGTTATTTTTTTTTTTTAAATAATACAGTTTATTCCAACGATAACAGACGTCACACAAATCTGTTAGTTGCAGAAACACGTGGCAATCCTAAAAACTGTTACAGATGCGTTTTCCACGAATACAAACGTTGACTAAGCCGTTAAAATTTATCCGTTACACGCCGTGGTCTAACGGGACCAAAAGTTGTTGGATCCGTTACGACAGAAGGACAGGTGGCAATCGCTGAACCGTTAGGAAATAGATTCCATCAGTGTATTCCGTTACTTTAATAGTTAGAGTATCAGTTAGGCAGACGCAACGGTGCAGGCTGTTTCGAAACAGTTACGAAAACTGCCAGCTGGCAAACGGATAAACCGTTACTGCACAAAAATACCGTTGGATGTAATGTTACAGTTAAAAGTTGTTTATTAGTTACTGCCCACCGTAACGGGTAGACCGTTACAGTAGGTTGCCACGCGGCACGGTATGATGGTATGGCTCATCCGTGACAATAATTACTGCAACAGATGCATATGTTGCTGTAATTATAATTACACCAACGACAGATCCGTTGCTGAAATTATTGTAACACCAAAATCACCCAGCCGAAAATCACTCTGAACTATCATTTTTAACCATTCAAAAGAGGAATCAAAGCATAAATTTCGTCTGGATATATCATACCAAACGCAACCGAAAATTAAAAAAATTTCGGCTAGGTTTTTCAAAATTAAGCTTATTTTCGGCTGCATTGGCTGCGACACATTTGGTAACTTATTTTTCGTCTGGTTTTGTTGCATGCAACACATATGATAATTGATTTTCGTCTAGATTTTTAGGGTTTCACCCAGCCGAAAATCACTCTGAACTATCATTTTTAACCATTCAAAAGAGGAATCAAAGCATAAATTTCGTCTGGATATATCATACCAAACGCAACCGAAAATTAAAAAAAATTTCGGCTAGGTTTTTCAAAATGAAGCTTATTTTCGGCTGCATTGGCTGCGACACATTTGGTAACTTATTTTCGTCTGGTTTTGTTGCATGAAATACAGACGATAATTGATTTTCGTCTAGATTTTTTAGGGTTTCACCCAGCCGAAAATCACTCTGAACTATCATTTTTAACCATTCAAAAGAGGAATCAAAGCATAAAAACTTAATCATAGACAAAATTAAACAACGAGAGGAGACGATGAAGAAGAAGATAAAGAGTTGAAAGAATTGAAACTGAAATAAGTTTCTTTGTTTATGTTTTTGTTAATTCTTAATTTAAAAGGGTAACTTAGACTTTTCATATCATTTTGACACCCCTTATAACCCCCTCTAGGATAGGGATCCTAAATCCGGTCTCCCTAGTATTTTTTTCGGCCCCCTAAATCAGCGTTTTATCGATTAGTAGTAATGACGTCCAACTACCCTACCAAGCCTCACTTTCATTGCATTGGTCTTAGTCATGAATAATCAACGAAGAATTATAATCCCTGTTATGATTTAGTGGGTGAAACGCAGCCGATTATTAATTCATCTGACATTTTGATTTAGTTTCTTTGATATGTCTGTTTATTGGATAATGGTGGTGGTCTCAGTGGACTTCACCTTGTAATCATAAAGGAGGGTCTGGTATTTTTGGACTGGTGTTTTTCCGATTATAAGAAAAATTTATTTATAGAGTGCACCTCTAAGCTGTCAAATAACAGCAAAATTTGACATCTAAAAAGTGCAGGAGTCTAAGAAACTATAATGTGCATGCATCTCTAAGCTGTGCAATTTTATACTTCTAAAATGGTAAATTTGACGGCTAAAAAGTGAATGCTGCTACCGTGTGGGGAATGATAATCTAAATTAGGTAATTTAGGTAACCTAATTTTTTATTTTTTTTTTGATAGATGGTAACCTAAAATTCAATCGTTCACTTTTTATCCAATTAGACTCTACATCAGTAAAGATGATGAAAGATGAGAAGGAATTTAAGGATTCTCAGCAAAGTCCACATTCTTCTTTGCACGCCAAAACCTCAAATCTCATCCGAATTCCACATTCTATCTCTTCTAATCTCTTAAACTAAATTTTAGGTGGTGGACCGCTCAGTGTGGGGCGGCTTCAGTGGTGGCTATACATTTCCTGACCACGACTCTCTCCTTCTTAATTCATGGAAGCCACTAGTGGGGATGTGACACACTTAGGTCAACTAAAGACGTTTTTTACACCTCACTTACACCTGTTGCCACTCAAAGGTCTCATCTGTTTTTTATGCCAAACCAAACCTGAAATTGATCTCTCTAGTCTCTAGCAAACTTGATATTTTTTGATATTTTGGAAATACGTGTACTCACATATTACTTTCTTCATAAGGGTTGGCAACAAAAAATTAGATTAGGACTAAGAAAATTTAGTCAAATTCCATAATGATCTCTCAATCCTCATCTCTTGGTTTGTGTGATGCTCAAAAAAACGTTGAACCCTTTTTGGTAAATTGAACGTCAAGAAAGTCTTTAAACACGTAAGTCATGGTGTAAAGTGTGCCATGCCAGCACGTTAATGGCACAGCACAGCACGCTAAAATTTGGGCTCAGCACGGCACGCGACAAAGCACATCACAGGCACAGCACGCTAGCTTAGTGTGCTGTGCCTAGGGTTGTACATGGTACAGTTTGGAACGCTTTTAGCCTATACCATTACCAATACCGTAAGGAACGGTTTTCTATTTTTCCAAATTGTTCCATACCATTTGCCAACGGTTCTGATTACCATGGAACTGTCACGGTTTGGTATAAAACCAACGGTTTTCCAAAACCGTTACTTCTGTGAGTTCCAAGAAACCGACAGTTTAAATTTAATATTTTCTCAAGAAAAAAATATTTATTCATACTTCAAAAAGAGAGAGATTCGTTCATACTTTAAAAAGAGAGTTTAACATTTCATTTAGTTTATGGCCAAATCCATATGAAAATGATAAAGCAATCAAGTATTAAACAAAATGCACAACCAAGCATCTCTTCTCACAAAATAAGAACAATAGTCACACAATTTCTCTTTCTCCAATCTAGATTAGACGGTATAGATTTGATTTTAAGAATTATATCCATGGCTACCATTAATTGGTTTTTCCAACGGTTTACAGTTTAGTATTTATAGTTCACCATTACCATACCAATATCAACGGTTTTCGCAAAATAAAAACCATGCCATACCATTAAATAAATGGTACGGTTCGGTTTAGGCCTAAACAGTTTGGAACGGTGCGGTTTTACGGTTTGTACCATGCCATGTACAGCCCTAGCTGTGCCGTGCTTGACTAATCGGCAACACGGCACAGCATAGCACGCGGCACGAACAAGCACGCGGCACAGCACAGCACGCGATAAAGCACAGCACAACACGCGGCACAACACAGCACGTGGCACGGCTAAGCACGGCACAGCACGTGTAAAGCACGGCACAGTGCACTACATTACATGTGTATTTCACACAAAAATGAAATCTACCTAGTTATTACCATTATGTTTTTGTTATTTTGATTAAATTTATGACAATACATAATATCTAATTTTATTAAGTGATAAAAAAAATATTTAGAAATGTAATTGATGTTGTAAATGTGTCTATTTGACGTTCATTTTATAGAAAACAAATAACGATACAATTGTTATCACATAAAATTCAACTTATGTTTTTTTTTTGTTAATAAAGTTGTATATTATGCAATATATAATATTAAATACAAAATTTTAATTAATTTTTTCAAAATTTATTATAATTAACTTGATAATTTATAAGATTATAAGTTATTTAAATATTTAAAAAACATTTTTTTAGGATGACGTAAATTTAGTGTGCTAGCACAGCACGGCACAGCACAACACGCTTATTCGTGTGCCATGCCCGTGTGCCATGCCGTGCTTTGCTTTTGACTAAAAAAGCACAGCACGGCACAGCACGTTAAAATTGTTGGCACAGCACAGCACATGGCACGTAAAAGCACGCCTTCGTGTGCCATGTGCCGTGCCGTGCCGGCACGTTTTACACCTCTACACGTAACACATGATCCAAACCCCTCATATCTTTCGTGTCATTTCCCACGCATAGAGAAGAAAAAACTGCCACACCCTACATCACCCCTACCTCCACCACCACCACCACTGCTACAACCGTTTCATTTCCTTATTTATACACAAAACCCACATCAAAACACCTTTTTCTTGTCTTCCACTTCTCTTCTCTTCTTCTCATGGCATACAAGTCAAGGGTAAATAGTGATCAAACAATGAGCAAGACAATAATAAGAATAGCTGATGAAGTATCATGGTGGTGTGCTCTTCTGCTAGTATCTCTAATCTTGTTAGCTACTTTCAAACAGATTACTTCTTCTACTACTCCAATAGATATGATGATGATGGGAGGGAGCGAACATACTCATAATCAGTTCTTGATGGGTGGTTACCACAAACCATGTGAAGAAATCTATGTAGTTGGTGAAGGTGAAACGTTACATACAATTAGTGATAAGTGTGGTGATCCATACATAGTTGAACAAAATCCTCATATTCATGATCCTGATGATGTTTTCCCTGGTCTTGTTATCAAGATCACTCCTTATTCTGTTGTTCATCAAACCATACTCTAGCTAATTAGAACTAAGCTAGATGATGAGTTATTTCATTTTATTTTTCTAGTATTTGTAATTTAAGCGGTTTTTTGTTTGTTCGTTTCTTAAGGTAGTTGTAGGAAGAAGACAGAAGCAGATATAATTGTATATTTAGAGATTAAATTTCAATGGAAGAAGTATTTGCATGCGCTTTTCTATCTCTTTATTTACTTGCAAAGACATCGTAACAGTAAGCATCAAAATGGCATATCCACCGGAAGGTCAAAACGTATGGTGGATCGAAGACCAGGGGACAATTGCCCCATGGTATTTTCGTTAGTGGAATTGTAACCGTTTGTCTTCGGGTGCAAATTCGTGCACCTTTGGAAATCAGAGGTGCACAATTTCTAATAGCACACAGAATGTTGCAGTGAAGGATAAGACTTGATGTAGTGCAGGATAAGGAGATTTGGTCCTTCTCACACGTGCGTTTGACGTGTTCTCATTTCTCACGTACGACTCATTCGTGTGCTAGCTGTCATTAGCTGTTAATTCCGTTGATTAGCTGTTAAGTCTGTTTAATTAATTCCTATATAAAGGATGTCTGAGTAATCATTGTAATTAAGACAGATGATTTTCTTTTAATGAAAACCGAGAGTTTCTTTCATCACCATTACAGTGTTATCATGGTATCAGATTTATGATACACATTTGTGTTTTTCGATCCTTCGTGGAGTAACTTCGATTAAGCTTTTGATTCATCGTGTTTTGGTGAGAAAATCTGTTTCTAGTACTTTTTTGTACTCTTTTCTTCATTTCAAATTGATCTCAGATCTGAATTCGTCTGTCTTTTGTTCAGATCTGCTATTATTTCTTGATTAATCTTCGTTTCTTGAAGTTTAATCACTTGTTTCTCAATTTTTCTGAGAATCTTGTTTCAATTTCTTTCACAAGATTCAATTTCTTGATTTTCTTGAAATTTGTTTGCTACAAATTCTTTTCACTAATCAATGGCTGCTGCTAATCGAAGTATTGCTGATCTTCCGCTGAATGCAATTGCTAATATGATTCCTCTGAAGCTTAAGGAGGATAATTACATTTCTTGGAAGGCTTTAATGCTTCCTCTCTTTGAGAGATTTCAGGTAACTTCTTATGTCGATGGAACTAAAATTCGTCCACCTAAATACATTACGGTTAATATAGATGGTGAGTTTCAGAATTCTTTGAATCCTGCATATACAAATTGGGTGATTGAAGATATTACTGTTTTGCTATGGATTCAATCGACTATATCTGAACAAGTTATCTGTTATGTTGCTGGTGCTGGCACTTCTCATGGTCTGTGGAATGCTATTGAGGATCGTTTTGCTCAAAGTTCATCTAATCATGCTATTCAACTTAGGACTAGGTTGCAAGGAATTAAGATGACATGATTTGTTTATGCTTTTCTTGTTGAAGTCAAGAAACTTCAAGATCAGCTTGCTGCTGCTGGAGCACCTGTTTCTGATAATGAGCTGGTTGTGTATGTGCTCAATAGATTGTCATCTGATTATGGTCCCTTTGCAACTTCTTTGAGGATGAGATTGCCACCAGTTACCTCTCAAGAATTACATAATCTTCTTCTTAGTGAAGAAGTATCTGTTATTAAAGCTAGAGGAAATTTTGATTCAGATCCAAAAGCTTTTGCTGCTAATGGTAGAGGTTATAATAGATTTCATAATGGTGCTTCTTCATCTTCTTATGGAAATTCTACTAATGTTAGAGGAAATTTTAGAGGAAGAGGTGGTGGCAGATATCCAAATCCTGCTTTGTTTCAAAGAAATGTTAATGGAAGAGGTTATGCTACTGTTGAAAAGCCTGTTTGTCAGATTTGTGAGATTGCAGGGCATACTGCTCTTACTTGTTCTCAAAGACTTAACTTCTCTTATCAAGGAAGAGCACCTCAAGCTAATTTGAATGCAATGTTAGCATCTGCTGATATTTTTGATGATGAAACTTGGATTGCTGATAGTGGTGCCAATCATCACATCACTGTTGATCCACCCTGCATTCAAGAAACTACTTCTTATGGTGGAGCTGAAGTAATTCAGACAGCTAATGGTGAAGGTATGGCTATTACTCATTTTGGAAACTCTAGTGTTAATGTTAATGATCATTCCTTTAAACTTCAGAATATTCTACTTGTACCTAAAGCTGCACATAATCTTTTATCTGTTCATAAATTTACTAGTGATAATAATTGCTCATTAACACTAGATTCTCATGGTTTCTATGTGAAGGATCTTGCCAATGGAAAGATTCTTTTCCAAGGGCCTCATAGAAATGGACTATATCCAATCAGCTTCAGCTCAAAACCTTTTGCTCTTTCATCTACTACTGAAGTTGATATTCTTCACAAAAGGTGTGGTCATCCTTCTTTTCAAACTTTGCAAAGACTTTGTCATCAGCTTCAAATTCCAAATGTCTCCAATAAGCCTGTGTTCTGCACTGAGTGCAAGTTATGTAGAAGTCACAAATTACCTTTTCAGCTGTCTACTTCTATTGCTAAGCAACCTCTGGAGTTGCTTCATATTGATTTGTGGGGTCCTAGTTACATTGCATCTGTTTCAGGTTTTTACTACTATGCAAATGTAATTGATGAATTCACAAAGTATTGTTGGATCATTCCTTTAATCAATAAAGCTGATTTTAAGACTGAATTTGTGTCTTTTATTTCCAGAATTGAGAATTTCTTTTCTCTTAAGGTCAAAAATATTAGAACTGATAATGGTAGTGAATTTCTTAATTCTCATCTTCATTCTTTCACTCTTGCTAAAGGCATTACTCATGAAATGTCTTGTCCTCACACACCAGAGCAGAATGGTGTTGCTGAGGTTAAACACAAGCATCTTATTGGTTTGACTAGGACATTATTGTTACAAGCTGGTCTTCCTCATCAGTTTTGGCTTGATGCCTTACTTACATCCAACTTTCTTGTCAACAGACTTCCAACCAGGTCTATCTCCTTTTACACTCCATTTGAAAAGTTATTCTGCAAGAAGCCAAATTATGACATACTTAAAGTGTTTGGTTGTGAGTGTTATCCTTGGTTGCAGCCATATACCAAAAACAAGTTAGAACAAAGAAGTAAGAAATGTGTGTTTTTGGGTTATAGCCTCTCTCGTAAAGGTTATAGATGTCTTGATGTTTCTACAGGCAGAGTTTATGTTTCTAGACATGTCAGTTTTAATGAAACTTCTTTTCCTTATTCTGCTTTGCTCAATTCTGATTTTGTTTCTAATGCTGATTTTTCTTCTAATAATTTCACTTCATCTCTGAGTAATAAGCCTTCAAATGATTTTATCTCTGCTGATGCTATTATTCCAGCAGTTTCTTCTTCAATGTCAGTTCCTATTAATGATCATAACATGAACACTAGGAGTAAAATGGGTATTTTTAAGCCTAAAGCATATACTGCCACTAAACATCCTTTGTCTCCAGCTTTGATCAGTGTTGCTGCTAGGACTACTTCTACTTGTTTTTCACAGGCAAATAAGCTTCCAGTTTGGAGAGCTTCAATGGGCAGAGAGTATAATGCTTTAGTGAAAGCTGGAACTTGGACTAAAGTTCCTCCTACAGATGGACATAATGTTGTTGGATGTAAGTGGGTGTTTAAGGAGAAACAAAATCCAGATGGTACAACAGAGATTCATAAATCCAGGTTGGTTGCTAAGGGAAATCATCAGAGAGAAGGTGTTGATTTTGAAGAAACCTTCAGTCCAGTGGCCAAACCCACTACTATCAGAGTTATTTTGTCTATTGCTGTTCATTTTAATTGGTGTATGAGGCAGTTGGATGTGAGTAATGCTTTCATTCATGGTGATCTGAAAGAGGAGGTTTACATGACACAACCTCCAGGATTTGTTGATCCTGAGCATCCAGATTGGGTTTGTCTTCTGCATAAATCAATATATGGCTTGAAACAAGCTCCAAGAGCTTGGTATGAGAAGTTAAAGAATGTCCTGCTGCAATTGTCCTTTGTGAATTCCACAGCTGATGCCTCTCTGTTTGTTCTTAAAAATGGCTCTCAGCTTACTTATGTTTTGATTTATGTGGATGATATAATTATCACAGGATCTTCTTCAGCTTTTGTTCACCATATTATATCACAGTTGCAGGACAAGTTTCCAGTGAAGGATTTGGGTGATGTTCATTATTTTTTAGGACTGGAAATTAGAAGGGAGTCTGATGGTTTGTTCATGTCACAGACTAAGTATGCTTTGGATTTGCTGCACAAGCATAGTATGGAAGGGTGTAAGCCTTGTCAGACACCACTAGCTGCTTCCACAAAATTGAGCAAAGTGGATGGTGAATTGCTTGATGATCCTACTGCTTACAGGGGTCTTGTTGGAGGTTTGCATTACCTAACTTGGACTAGACCTGGGATTGCTTTTTCTGTGAACTTGGTATGTCAGTTTATGCAGAATCCTAGGACTAGTCACTTATTGGCAGCTAAGAGGATTCTAAGGTACATTAAAGGCACTATATCTCATGGTCTTAAGTTCAGCAAAGGGAAATCTTTTTTACTAGGCTTTTCAGATGCTGACTGGACTGGAAACATTGATGATAGAAGGTCAACAGGTGGATATTGCATTTTTCTGGGCAATAATCCAGTTTCATGGTCATCAAAGAAGCAAACTACAGTTGCTAGGTCATCTACAGAGGCTGAATACAGGACTTTGGCTCACAGTGGTGCTGAGATGGTTTGGTTATGTTATCTTCTCAAAGATTTGCATTTCAGCATTCCTTCTGTGCCTCAGTTGGGTTGTGATAACATCAGTACAATTTCTTTGGCTTCTAATCCTGTGCAGCATTCCAAAATGAAGCATGTTCATATTGATTATCATTTTGTGAGAGAGCTTGTTCAAGCTAAGGCATTGGATGTTTTTTATGTCTCCACTCTGGATCAGATTGCAGATATCTTTACTAAAGGTTTGCATGGTCCTAGGTTTATGATGTTAAGGGACAAACTCAAGGTCATTGATACAACAGACTTTCGTTTGAGGGGCGATAATAGCACACAGAATGTTGCAGTGAAGGATAAGACTTGATGTAGTGCAGGATAAGGAGATTTGGTCCTTCTCACACGTGCGTTTGACGTGTTCTCATTTCTCACGTACGACTCATTCGTGTGCTAGCTGTCATTAGCTGTTAATTCCGTTGATTAGCTGTTAAGTCTGTTTAATTAGTTCCTATATAAAGGATGTCTGAGTAATCATTGTAATTAAGACAGATGATTTTCTTTTAATGAAAACCGAGAGTTTCTTTCATCACCATTACAGTGTTATCAATTTCCACCTTATCAATCATGGATTGTTATATTATAACTAGTTTTTGTGTTTATTTTGCTCCTAAGAACTGCGTTGCTTATAATTTTTTGTTTCCAATACATATAACAATGTGAGGATCCGGTCGATCGGGTCTCGATGCCTAAGAGCATCTCCAATAGTGGGTGGAAAAATTTCTATGTGGAGGTCTTATTTAGACCTTTATTTTGAAAGTTTTATGTGGATTAACCTAAAAACTAGTAAACAATCTCAGTGGGTGTTATAATTTTTAGGATATCTTATGTGGATAAGATCTTAGCCATTTAACTTCCCACTATGCCAACTGCATACCTACTACCACTACACTTGAATGCCAACTTCTTCTAGAATCCTCTCATTTTTTTTGTATCAATTCTGAAACCCTTGATTACATCCGAAGAGAAACAGTGCCGGTCCTGCATTTCTAGTGGCCTAAAGCCAAAAAAATTTTGTGGCCCCCTATTAATAGGAAAGATGTTAAATAACCAAAAATTCCTTTTCTTTTGGTCCTTTGTAAAATTTGTTTTTAATTTAGGTAGATATCTTTGTAAGGTTACCTGTGAATTCCATTCTAGCATGTAGATGTGTGTGCAAGCCCTTGTGTAGTCTACTGGTCAAACCTAGTTTTATCAAGAATCACCTTAATCGTTCTATTCAAATTAACAATCCTAGGCTCATAGTAGATCATTTCCGACACCATAAACATCCTAAGAAACGTATGATTTACTCTATAGACTATGAATCAATGTCATCATCATCATTAATTTCAACAGATTCATCCAGCTGGTGAACATGTCAATGTGAAGGAGCTCTTGTGATGGATTTCCCATTCAAATATGAGGTTGGTCTTGCAGGGATCAAAAAGAAAAGGAGAAACGGGGTAACTGCAGTGCTTAAAACTTTGGGGTCTTGTGATGGTTTGATTTGCTTAGGTATTTCTACTGGTATAAGTGAATTTGAGAAGGAAAATGGTGTATGCATCTGGAACCCTGAAACTAGGGAGTATAAGAAAATACCACTACCCCAATGTGATTATCTGGGTTATAAAGATCGTTATGGTTTTTTGATTTCGAAAGATTGTTGCAATGTCTGGTATGGGTTTGGTTATGCTAGCAGTACTGATGATTACAAGGTGGTGAGAATCTCGGATTATGGAAATACTGGCTCTTTTAAGATTGAAGCATATGCATTGGGTTCAGATTCATGGAGTAAAGTTCAGACCCCC
>JAJJMA010231369.1:0-21541 GCA_023529015.1 Papaver nudicaule
CACAAGATAACCAATGCCACATTCACATACAATACTGAAAAAAAAAAGTACAGCTACTAGTAATATCATCTAGATAAAATTGGAGGCTGAGAAAGTTAATACTGCAACGAGGATGATGTTATCAAGGAAACTGTGTAATATAAGGAAATTTTAGATTTCTTTAATTTCTATGTAGTTTTCCATTCTTTCGGAGGATTTTTTATACCTCTAATTCTGTAAATCTCTCCCTATTAATAAAATTCTGACTTAGCAAGAAAAGGTACCAAAGGACATTTAACTGTGTTACAATCACCATTTAACTATTTTGTGTAGAAACATTTGGCTAGATTGAAATACAAATAAAACAAAAGGACATTACTGAAAATGTCATATGATGGCTAAGAAAACCATTCTATTGCAAGTATCTTACACTTAATGTGGTCAATAATCTCTTCATTCATCAATGATTCCTACTCTACATGATAGAAAACTGGAATTGGGACACCCCAAGTTCTTTGTCTTGATATGCACCAACCTGACCGGTTCGAGGTCATGGTAGAAATTCTGTTTTCTGCCTGCATCATATTTCAATTTTAGCTGAACAATTTAGAAAACTACTGATAGAAAAAATATTATCAAACACCAATAAGTACAACTGGAAATTCATTTTTCGGTGATTGTTTAACGAGAATGTCTGTTACTGAACACTTTTGTGTTTGCATCTTAGGTAATAAAAATTTAACTACAGGAAGAAATTACGATATAAAACCAAGACAAACATCATTCTCAGGTGGCAAAATATTATAATGAGCTAAACAGGCTAGCCATTAATGCAGAAGCCTTTTAAGAGGGACAACAGGAACGTTACCTTCTCAGGGATCCACTTAACTTTACTAATCGCATCCATTGCAGCTCCGCGGAACCCTTCAACTGAAGCAAACCACTGCTCAGTTGCCCTAACAATGGTCTGCTTCTTTGTTCTCCAGTCATATGGGTATTTATGTTCTGCATAACAGAACGATTAGCTGGCCGTTTTTATGAATCAACACGCAAACGAACATTAAAATGAGAGAGAGAGATGCGTGTTTCCTAAACAACTCCAGGAAAGATTTAGACTTACTATATGGTTCTTCCATTACAAGTGATAAGTGTTTGTCCAAGTATTTCACGACAGCAACGTTACCGTCACCAAGTACACTTACCCACTAAAACTACCAGCTTCTTCAGTGAACTTCGCTCATCGTCTACAGGGGCAAATACAGGCAATTTGTACTTTAAGCCAGTCACGTAATCCTCTTGACCATGACCAGGGGCAGTATGAACTAGTCCAGTCCTGACTCAGTCGTAGTATAGTCTCCCCCAATAACAACGGGGCATTCCCTGTTATCTATTGAATGGATATACCTGATGCCAAAGTTAAAACAACGTTTATTAATCCATAATAACTATAAACCTGTCCAACTTCCTTTTTTTTTTATTTAACTCTCTATCCATGTACTCCTACAGGTGACCAAACCATTGTCATTCATTCACGGGTATTTGTTTCAGATTTGAGAAAAATAGCACACATGTAGGATAAATTTCTGAATCAAGCTCTATTAGAAATTTAAGCATACAAAAGGTGATTGAACTTATCCACGTCTTCGAATCTAACCTGCAATTTTCAAGATCCGAACCCAAAAGTGTTTTCCTCACTGTGAGCTTCACACCCCATTTTGATTCTAGAAATGGCGCAAGATCTGATGCCACCACAAGGAAAGGACTCTCCTCTGCTTGCTTTTGAAAACACTGCCCAAGTTTTTTTTTTCCCATCACAAAAAAATGCATCGGCACTTTCTAAGATAGGGTGTACTTCGACCACCGCATATTGAAGCTTGGCATTCACTGCAACAGCTGTACAGTGGAAGTAATATGATCTCATCACCAATTTCAGATTCTATATGGGCACAGAAAGAAAGGATTCACGAAATCTAGGTTCTCTAGGTGCATGAATATTTTACAAAGTCGCAATTAAATAATCCATCATAGTTCAAGATAATCACTGATGAGTTGATATGAATTACCAGCGTTTGCCTATAGATGTTAACATTACCTCCAACTCGGCCTCTGCAAGAGCAGTACGAGATGATGGACTCCAATGGACCGGCTTTCTCTCTATATAGATATGTTTTTTAATGTACATCTGACCAAACACTTCAACCTTATGGCTAGTCATGATTCTAATGTCGTAGTGGGTGATTTTTTGTTTCATAGGATTGGTGTTGTACTTCAAAAAGGGATTGGAGCCCAGCTTGTTGCCAGGCTTCCATCTAAAACTTGTAATCCTATTGATTCTGATTCAGATTAATAATAAATGAATTTTACCAAAAAAAAAAAAAAAAAAAGTACAGCTTATTAGACTGTGTGATGCCACTTCAAGCAGAAAAGGATATATTAACTATTAAGTAATCAAATCGTTCCTTTTGTGGACTGCTGATAAAAAATGGACAGGAGCTGGCAATAATCAAAGAATCACAGCAAGGCAAGAATTCAAACAGAACAGGATGGATTTCATCCTTGTGCAGATATCACATCAACACAATGTCATGATTCTAACAGGATAACCAGTCATGTTTTTCAGCTTAGCAGAGTCTTCTTTGTTTTTGCAAATAGGAGAGCCTTAGGTAACTAGGAAAATTCTCAGCTATTTTTTTCCTCTACACATTGCCTAACAAATCTCTCCCTCCTTTCAATTGGAACCAAACTGGAAACTTAACTTGGTGTGGCCTTGGTTTTTTTTTTTTTTTTTTTTTTTTTTAAAGATATATTAGGCTTTTGGTGGGTGGGTGGGGGTGCAAGCCTCGGTCCGGCACCTGTTTGGAGCTGCTCTCGGTATAGAAATAAGAACAATTTTAAAATGATTATGTCTGAGTAGACATGAAGTCAATTAAAACAAGTGTTTTAGCTCATTCATGGTTTTCACTTCGGAATTCATAAACTATCAACATGGGGCTCATTCCCAAGTGCATTTAGAAGTCAAGGATAAAAGAAACAGAGATAATAAAGGAAGCTTAAAAGTAAAAACCTACCTGCGCTGCTTCATATATTCTGGATGGAGCGTTAAATATGGATGTTCCCAATCTGCCCATACCCCATAGCGCTGCAGATATTCAAAAAAAAAAAAAAAAATATTCATCTTCGAATAATTCCAACAATGATGTACAGATTCAGGTGCAAATGTTATAGAGACTTGCTTGTACAGATTTAATACGACCTTCAGAAAAGCTTAAGAAAGATACAAGCAAGGTCACTAACAAAAGAAAGCTATTGATTAGCGATTACTAAGTGTTGCTTATAGAATTGAAGTATGACAAAATGATATGAAAGAAGAGTAAGTAAATTTATCGTGAAGAAGCAGAAGATAACAGTAGAAATAACCTTAAATGATTTCATCTGAGTATTACAGTTGCCTTTGCAAATTTAACAATTAATTGACTGTATATGTTTGATAATTTACTTATAGTAATAGCGGTAAGTTCAGCGGTCCCTGATAAAACTTGAGACATCTATAGCCTAAAGAATGTTATTAAAATATGTATACGCCCTCTATCCATTCCAATGTAAGAGATAATTGTCAAGTACAGAATTGATGCACCTAGAAATATTTGCCTTTCAACTCGATTGGTAAGCCATGGCAATCCCAACCAGGCACATGTTAAACTTTATGATTTTGAAGCAGCTGCAAATACCAGCAATACACGTCAAAATCCATGCACATACTCATAGAAGAGGAACATACAAACAGGTAATGGGTAAGTACCTTGTAACGATTAATAATATCCTTTAGAATTTTATTTAAAGCAGGCCCCACATGTAAGTCACCATTTGCATACGGTGGACCATCACGAAGAATGAAGCTTTCCTGCAAAAAGTATTGAATGTTAATTTGTAGATTTATTTAACTCTACTAGCATGACAATAATTCAGCTAAGACACCCACCCCGTTATTCCGTTCGGCTACTTTCTTGACCACCTGATTGTCATCCCAAATTTTATGTATCTCAGGCTCTCTTACTACAGAGTTTGCTCTCATGCCAAATGTTGTGTTTGGCAGATCAACTGTATGCTTGTACTTTCCATCTTCTTGCTTTAAGCCTGAACAAGTTAAATCCCAACCCTATTAGCTCGTGTGCCCAAATCAAAGGCAACACACATATCCCCTGATTCATGCAATAGGTTACATATTTGAAGAATGTAGATAATATACGAAGAAAAAAAAATACAATGAAAGAAAGAAAGAAAATGTACTACCTTGTGCAGCTTTCTTTGCTGCCATGACAGGTCCTCGAGACCTCCGTTTTGAAACAGAATCAAACTCCTCCAATGAATTAGAAGAATAACGGTTTAAAGTCAAGAAGGGAAAGATGTTACTCGAAGAGCGGCTATCCAAGTAAAAGAAACCACCAGCACTAGTTTTCTTAACAGATGTCCTCTGTGACCAAACCTGAACAATTTATCAAACCAACATGTAGTTACAGAGATAAGCAAAAGGAATTTACATCATATTAATCCAAAAATCGGAATTAACTATGTGAAACAACAAGCTTCTTCTGCTTTATCATTTAATTGAATCAATCTTCAAGCCTGAACTCACAAGATAACTAAATTACTGCTTCGCCTTCTTATTTGTGTGCTGAAAACCTGTTGCTAATAAATTTTTCTTCTAAATTTTCTAGGCAAAAACTGTAGGGTTGTACAAATATATAGATCTCTCTGGTTTCTAAGTAATGACTAAACCCTGTTAGACAGGGTCTAATTTTAGGTTTCAGTAGTAGAGATTTCCATTCAGTTTCCACTGTAAGGAGATTTATAGTGTATTCCAAACAACAAGGAATGAGTAAGGAAATAAAAGAGAAAAAGAGATTTTTTTTTTTTTTTTTTTTTGGTATTCAAAAGAGAGAGAGAGATAGTACCCAGCAAGAAGAGGTTAGGTTTGCATCGCCATTTTGTGAATCTTCTGTGAAACCCTTTGATGATTATTATTAATCAAAAATGAACAGAACAAAAGTAGGTGTGTATTTAACAGATAGCTTTATAATTTGTTGAAGACTTCCTCCTCCATTTATTTCAGTTTTTAGGAGGGAAATCAATCAAAAGACAAAACCCCCCATTTTAGTACCCTCCCTCTCTCTCTGATGGATAATGCTTCTCTCTCTCTTTTTCAACCTATAATAACAAGAATTAATCCCTATGGACCGAGGGAATCTCGGTCCATAACCCTCCCCCTCTCCCATTCTCGGTCCAATTGGGCCCCCCCTGCTCTCCCATCCCAATTGGGCCCCCCCCACCCCCCCCCCAATATCGGTCTGGACCGAGAAATTCTCGGTCCGTCTAGAATTGTTGTAATAACAAATTGTTAAATAAACACCTACTTTTGTTCAGGGCCCCCTTTTTTTTAACTCTCTATTGTTTTTTTGTTTTTTGTTTTTTTAGAGGGTTTAGTGCTAGTCAAGTTTTATTAAATTGGGAAACAATCTTACATATATAATGTAATGTAGATTGTTTCAGGCATTGTATGTAAGACTTTTTTCTTTTAATATAACCTTCTAAATTCAAAAAAAAATTGGGAAGGCAGAGCCGCAGAATAGTTGTCCATCACAATATTTAGTTCATTTACAGAACTAGGAAATGAATCAACAGAGTCGATATTAAGTTTGCTCTTTCGATCGACTGGAACTGAGTTTCTTAAAGCAAATGATGCTTAGCATTGGTTTCTATCAAGACTAGTGCATTCGTATTCATCAGTGTATCTCCACTACTTCAGTTGCTATTAAACTTAATGGAGGCACTTGTGAATATTATACTCCAACTAGGGGTATACGTCAGGGAGACCCGCTCTCCCATTTCCTATTTATCATAGCATTGGAATACCTATTTAGAGCCTTGTGTCATGCAAAACAGGATCATCTCGTCAAAGGTGCCTAAGTTGGAAGAAATTCACCTATAGTTAGTCATCTGCTTTTCGCCGATGACTGTCTCATTTTCTTTCAAAATGATCCGGTGACTATCCATACTATTCAGAGTATACTAAGAAACTTTGGCACAATATCCGGACAAGTGATTAATTTTTCCAAATCAACGGCATTCATTACAGGAGATTTATCTCAAGCAGAAAAGAGTAGAATCATCAATAGTCTTGGTGTCAGACAACTCTGTGCTTCAGATAAATACCTTGGTCTCCCATTGTTGTTAGGAAAATCAAAGATTAACTCTTTCAGTTCAATTAAAGATTCCTTTGAAAGTAAGTTACATGGGTGGAGAAGTAAAACCTTAAATCAAGCAGGTAAAACTACTTTGGTTAAAAATGTATTGAATTCAATTCCTGCTCACTTTATGGCTAATTTCAAATTGCCAGTACAGACCCTGGAAGAACTAGATAGCATACAAAGAAGGTTCTGGTGGGGACATGAAGGTAACAAAGGGCTAAACCTAATTGCTTGGGAGGCTCTATGTCACTCTAAAATATGATGGAGGTATTTCATTTAGGAATCTTGAATAATTTAACAATGCGTTTATATCTAAAATTGCTTGGAGATTGTGTGTTGAGTCTGGTAAATTATTGGTTAAAATTCTCAAGGCAAAATACTCTTCGTACAATCATTTTCTTCACTTGTCAGAAAATCATTATAATCCATCTTGGATTGGGAGGGGTATTGAATCAGGTTTACAATTTGTAAGAAAACACTACTACTTGGATATTAAATGTGGTACCAAAACACTTATATGGTATGATGTATGGATTATGAATTTGGATACACCTCATATTCCTAATAATTTCCCAGAACCAGCTAGC
The DNA here is from genome assembly GCA_023529015.1 of Papaver nudicaule. Lineage (NCBI taxonomy): Eukaryota > Viridiplantae > Streptophyta > Magnoliopsida > Ranunculales > Papaveraceae > Papaver > Papaver nudicaule. The sequence continues at coordinate 6,812 of JAJJMA010231369.1, forward strand.
TAGGTATGAATGTGTCACAGCTAATGCATAAGAATCCAAGATAATGGAATACTGACTTAGTAAAAAGACTCTTCCCACAATACATTGCTGACAAAATTCTAGTTATGGAGTTAGTGCAACAAGGAGAAGACAAGATAATTTGGAGACCAAGCAGGAATGAAGACTTCACAGTCAAATTTGCCTACCAAATACTAACAAAATTGCCCAATGAAAGTGGTGCAGGTAGACAGAAAGTACCAAGATATATCTGGAAGACTCTGTGGTAAACTGATGTTCCTCATAAAGTTAAAATCTTTATTGGGAATGCCTCAAGGGAATTGTGCCAACTAGATTTCGGTTAAGCAAGTATATTTACAATATTGAAACTGCTTGACCTTTCTGTTTTACAGAAATTAAATCATTAGATCATCTTATGCTTTATTGTGACTATTCCAGAGCAATGTGTCTTTATATGGGAATCGATACTCAACTTCTGCATTTGCATTCCATTGACTTCTTTCACTGGACTACTGCATGGTTTACAGATTAGTATAACAAACACATGGATTCTCATCAAGTTCTTACCCTAATGATTACTGCTTGACGATTATGGAAGAGTACATGCATGCTCATATTCAGAAACAAGAAATCCACTCCTATCGGAGTTATTCACAGCATTAAGTATCTTATAAGTTTAGTTACTAAGTCACAATTAAAAGATACAGTGCATATTTCTGAAACTGCATTACAGTGGATTCCTCCTCATACAGCGTTAGAGCATTGCTCGGTTGAACCCACTGATGTTGCTATCTCAAGTCAGTTGTCAAGTTCAGTTGACGAAAACATAATCCTTGATAAGTCTACTCTACAACTCGGACTAGGATAGATTTAGGAATTCGAGACGAAGACCATTGAAGATGAAGACCGGAGCTTACATACTTGATTAAACATATCGTCCTTACTAAAGGTTAGAAAGGTTTTCCTTTCATGTTTTGTATTTGCCATAAAGATTAGTTCTCTTAAGCATCTAAGTCATTTCACGACTAATGCTCAAGTAGAATGTGGATTAGAGTTGGCTCTTAAATTGCATGAACAACATACGCGTTCATGTACGCGTTCATAACTGAACTGCGTTTTTGTTTAGAGCTAAAAAACAATTTGTATGTACACGTTCATATACGCGTACATGAGAACTCATAAAAGTTTCTACTCCACAAACTGCTTTATGTACGCGTTCATATACACGTACATATAAACCATGAGAAGAACACCTCAACGGTGTACGCGTTCATGTGTTGACGTTCTTGCCTAATGTGATTAGTTCTTGCAAACTTTCACATTAAGGTCCGTGAGACTCATGTCCACAGTTTTATTTGGGTTCATATACTTGTGTATGGACTCCATAGCTTGGCCAAACTTTTTTGAGCCATAGCCATCCTTCTTAATCAAGGCGAGTCTTCTCACAACCTTAAGGTTTTGACTAACGGGTTAAAAGAAGATTGAGTTGGGTATTCAAGCTATGGACTTTTCTAAGATCCGGAACTTGCTTGAGCCTCACTCAAGGTTGCTTAACTTTAAAGCAAAGCATCCCTTGAGGATCACTATAAATAGATGACCTTCTGCAAGATACAACTTGAATACTCTACACATCTGTGTATCCTTGCATAAAGGTTGGTCGTCATCTCGAAGTCCTTTGGATTACGACTATTGAAAGACTTCACTTGAGGATCGTGAAGCACAGGTCGGAAGTCAAATTCTTGATCTTGTATCTTGGGTCGATTGAATATTTCAATATTATCACGACCAAGATTTGATAAAAACCTCGTACGGTAGATCAAGAAGCGTAAACCTCAGAAGTTTTGTAACACATATTCACGAACTAGGTTTAATACTAAGTTCGTTTAGCGTTGGGAGGTAAAGCTGTTTAGGCTAGATCAATAAGCCATATTCAGTAAAACTGATTTCCATTAACCTTGACTTTAAGTCTAAAGGAAATCACAATCGTATTCTTGTTTTTTAACAGAGTACTTTTAGGCGTCCTGTTAGAGGCAGGGTAGCGCTAGTCTTCACGAAGGGAAGTGGAGCAACTCCTAGGCCTGTAAAGGACGTCATCTAGGGGAATCAAGTACGTAGGTTTATGCGGGAGCCAAGAGACGTAGGAACACATTGGTAGCTGGATTGCTTGTAGGGTTAATTCAGTCTCGATACATTCCAGTCCCAAGTCTGAGAGTAGGCCAGCATCTGTATTCGGTTAATACTGAGGGTGTTCACATCTGAATGAGGTCCCGGGGTGTTTCTGCTGGTTTGCAGTTTCCTCGTTAACAAAATTCTGGTGTCTTGCATTACTTTTCCCTTCCGCATTATATTGTCTCTGATCTATATAATTGCAAGTTTGTTGATTCATAACATGTAGTGAATCCATCTCTATTGAGATCTACAAGAACGAGTTCTTGTTAGGGTTCGGTTCTCTGAACTATACTCAGGTTGTTGTTTGAATATTGATTTGTGAGATCGTTCAAACAACCTAAAATTAACTAGGTTCGCAAAAACTAAAAGTTGGTGGTATATCTCGGTATCCCCTCTTTTTCAGTTGGTATCAGAGCAGGCAAACACCTTGAAAGACGTAACTATCTGTGTTTGACGCTTTCGTGAACTATGAACACACATTATTCTGCTAATGTCAATGTTCCACCAGTCTTTGATAGCTCAAATTATCTATGGTGGAAATCCGCCATGCGCTCTTTTCTTCAATCACGAGACTATCAGTGTTGGGTCTTGTGAATAATGGGTTTACCATACCCACTATCAAGAACGGTGATATTGTAAAGGATAAAACTCCTTCAGAATACTCCGTTAAAGAAAGACTAGAGGCCAAGATAGATCTTGATGCGCTTAATGCAATCATACATGCAGTAACCCCGGAACTTCAACATCATGTTTCTACGTCGAAGAATGCATGGGATACTTTACAAACCATATTTGAAGGCAACACTTCAGAGAAAGATGCTCGACTTCAAATTCTCTCGTCAGACTGGGAAAATCTTCATATGTCTGATGAAGAAACCTTTGAAGAATCTAATCACAGACTCTCCGCAATTATTAACACCTCGCAATCGCCTGGAAAAACAATTGAGGAAAGAGAATTATGATAAAAATCTTGTTGGAATATTTTCAACACCAAAACATAGGGGGTCCTGGGGGCGTAGTCCCCCAGGTCGTGGGGGGCCAGGGGAGACCGCCCCTGGTGGGGGTCTAGGGGCAACGCCCCCGGAAGAATTTATTGAAATTAGGTTTCTGGATGACAGTTAAAAACCTTTCGAGAATCTTCGGTTTCCAACATACACCATTAACGGTTGTTGATGAAAGGACGCCTCCGTTCGTGAAGAGAAACCTGTTGATGAAAAGGTACCTATTCATCAACAGACGTGAATACCTCTATATATAGTCTCCCATGGTTTCACTTCAAAGACAATCAAAACATTTTTTCTTCTACAAGCATCATCAGAATTTCTTATCTTCTCCCATGTGTGTTCCTGGTTGAATCAAGGTCGTACAAGCTTTGATTTCAACAAGTTGTGAGGCTTCAAGTATCCTGAAGGCAATATTCTCTAGACCTGTTGTACTTGCCAATTATTGGAAGGGTCGAATAATTGTCTAAAAGAATCTGCATAAGAGCCTTGAAGTTTTCGATAACAATGATTCTTTTTCACCCTAGTTTGCTCCAATTTTTCCAACAAATCTTTAGGTCTCTACCTTCAAAGTATGACTCAAAAAAACATGTCATCCAAGAGTCATATGGTTTTGATATAAAGAGAGGTGATCTTATTGCCAAACTCAAAATCTTTGATCATGACCATAAGACTAAACCTAAGTCTATTGCATTCGATGCAAGTTGTGATCCCAAGCTCACGTTAACTAGCACTTCATGGGCTGATGAATGTGATGATCAAGATAATTCTGACTTAAATTCTACCTTGTCCTTGATCACTCAACAGATTAGAGAACTTTTAAGGAACAAAAAGATGCAACGTTCCAGACGTCCGTTCGAGAATTCACAATCACCAAGAAGAGATGAAGATATCCAAGAAGAAGAAATCCAATGCTATAAGTGTCGTGGATTTGGACATGTGATGAAAGAATGTTCAGGTAAGGAACACCATAATTCTCTCACGGCTACACTCGATGATATGCCTAACGAACATCTCTTCGAGAACAACACGCTCGATCAAGCGTTAATAGCTGAGAGTTCTGATAAGGATGACTCAGATGATCTTATATTAGCTTTTTGGATAAAAGTGAAGGTCTCTTAAAAGAAAATCTTCAATTGAAGAAAACTCTTAAGACGACTGAAGAATCTCTTCTGATGACTACTGATCAACTTGAGAAATCAACTTGTGAATTATCAAATCTTTTATCAGAAAATTGTACCCTAATAAATGACCTGCAAAAATTATCTGGCAGCTCGGATAAAATTTCAGCCATGCTGTTTGGGCAAAAGTCATTTGGAGATACAAATGGTTTGGGGTACAATGGTAACTCTTTCACAAAAAACAACACGTTCATACTTGCAGGTTCATCTCCTCCTGCTAATGAAAAAATCAACTTTGATTGTAAAGCATCTGAGATAAATCCCTCTCAGAAAGTGTGTTGCTCATACTGCGGCAAGGACAATCATTCCTTGAATAGATGCAGGAAGTTTGAACAAAAGAAAGCTATTGTCGCTAAACTTGAAAATGATTTAAAGAAGATGAATCAAAAGCTAACTGGCTTAGCTAATGGTGTTCCTATGTCATTGGGAAGAAGAAGAGGTAAGAAAAACTCTATATACTCAAAACCTGACCGTGAGCACTCTGCTCACCCGTTCTCCACCTTAAATTTGTGTGGACTACGTCTCAAACCAGTGACTTGTGGCTTTGAGACGTAAAATTTAATCATAGCTTCTGATTAAAAAGAACAAGTTAGATAATTGTATTGCAATTTATTTTTTTGTCCAACTATATTTTAAAGGGAATAAAAATCCGTATCTCAAGAATTGTTTAGCAATGCTCCAAAGAGATGAATCCACGTTCAACTGGTTATGTGACCAATTGTTCTGATGGTATATGACAATAATTCCCAAAGAGGATGCCATAATTATTCCTTACACCAATGGTGAGACTCCTTTTTGTAGTGAGTTTGATTCTTAAAAAATATAAAAGGTGTATATCGCGTCATGTTTGAGTACAAATTGTAATGACTCGACGTGAGTATCAACGTTCTCGTTACTTCTTTTAGGATTCTCCCTGCCTCTGGCTCCTAAGGCAAGAGTCGAGAATAGGAACCATGGGAATTACTTAGTATGCTCTTAGATTAAAAGTTCTAAACATATTGTTGATATATAAACTTAATTCAGTTGGAATTCAAAAGAGGCAGTGGGCTAGCAAAACAATATTGAGAAAGTAAGTAAAAACTCTCCTCACGAACTAGTTTCCTAATTCGCATCATTCACAAACACTATATATTGTGTTTGAAATAAGATCACTTCAAAAAGGTACCTGTCATCTTGTCTTCCATTGCAGAAAGAGTTATCAGAAACAGAGACTATTATGCAGAGAAAGCTGATCAAGAGAATCTTCAACCAATATCAGAAAAAGGTATTCCTAATGCACACCGAGTGATCAATGAAAAGACGAGGGTACCGAGTTGATGTAGTACATCTTTAGTACTGCATTCTTTCTTTATGCATTACTTATTTTATTCTACTCTTACGAGTATTCCTTATTTAGACAAGACTCTTTTACTTTCCTAGTTTATGTTGGTTTCCTTTCTTTCTCTTTTAGTCGGTCATGTAAACCTATATATAGGCCAGTTCTCTTGATGAGAAGACACATCTTATTATTATCAATTATTATTCAAAACCCTTGATTATTACAATCAATCATCTTCCAGTTTTTGACGAAACTTCTTTCTCGTTAACAAATATAGTTTCTGACGAAACTTATTTGTTCTTCACCCTAGCATCCACCATTAGTTGGCATCAGAGCAATAGTTCTAGATTCTCATCTAGAACTCGATCCTGATACCGTAGCTTCCGCAACCCTAGGAAAAAAAACTAAATTTTTCTTTCTTTAAACCGTGATTTTTTTCTCTTTAGCGCAATGGCAGATAAACCAGTTATGCAAGCAACCTTTGATGATGCAGTGAGTAAACTTGAAGCAAAAATTGAAGAAAGTGCCAAGAATCTTACCGAAACTTTTGAAAAGAGGTTTACGATGAATGAAAACTTTTTTATCAAGATGGCAAGACATATCGGTATGAAAGAGGAAGATATTCCTGGATACAAAGAAAATAAATAAGATGAAGAAAAGAAGAAGATGAAGAAAAAAAAGACGAGACAGAGATCATTAAACATTCTTTCTACCGCAGCACAGATATTCCAGATGATGTTAAACGTCAGCTAAAATTGAACAATCAATTAGAAAGCTTTCTTGACAACCCAAGAAAGAAGCTAGGGGTTCTAAACCTTGAAGGTGATGAAGAGGATAAATTAGAAAAAGATCAAGCAGAGAGATGGACATAAGACGTAAGATTGAAGTCTGGTCAGAGTCCTTACGGAAATCTACCAGAATACAAGTTAAAAGCCGACATCCCTAGCTTTCATGGAGGTTTGCAAATTGAAGAACTTTTAGATTGGTTTTATGAAGTAGAATCATTCTTCAAATTCATGGATATTCATGAAAGTTATCAGGTAAAGCTTGTTGCATATAAACTCAAAGGAGGAGCAGCAGCTTGGTGGGAAAAACTTTGTGACGATCGAGACAAGTATAACAAACCTCCTATACGTACTTGGAAGAGAATGAAGGAGTTGTTAAAAGGTAAATTCTTGCCAAGGGATTATATGCAGCAATTATTCATTAAACTACAAAACTGTCGACAAGGAGCTAGACTTGTTGAAGTTTATACAGCTGAATTCTATGCTCTTGTTGCTAGAAATCATTTGAATGAAGAAGAAGAACAATTGGTTGCACATTATATTGATGGTTTGAATAGACTCATCGAGCAAGGGATGACTCAATCTGTGTTCACTATGACTGAAGCCGTTCAACAAGCTATGAAGGTTGAAAGTCGTGTGTTACGTAATTCCAATTCTAATTATCAAAGACCAACACGAATGCAGAATTATAATAGAACTGCATATCTCGGAAAGCCGAACTATTTTAATACTGCAAGTCCAGAAGATTCGTATGGTGCTCAAGCAAATCAAGAAGAAGCTAGGCAAGTTAAGCAACCAGCGGTCAATTCCTCCTACAAGCAAACAACGCCTCTGGTTGACAGTACACCTTTGAATATACAACCACCCACTCTCGGAGTCCTCGCTAAACCACCACAGTTCCCACCAAAACCTCAGAATGCTTACACCAAGTATCGAGGAGATAAGTGCAACAAGTGTGGCCTAACTGGTCACAACTCCAGTGATTGTCGTAAATTTCATGGGTACATTGGTGAAGTCCAGGATCATGAAGAGACACAAGAAGAAGGATGGGACTATGGAGAGCAAAATTATGAGCACATGCATGAGTCTTATGACACGGATTTTCTTGGCATGATTCATCCTATGTTGCTTACTGAACCATGTCTTTCACAAAGGCATAGTATTTTCAGATCTCGATGTTTTATTGGAGAAGAATGTGTTAACATGATCATAGACAGTGGGAGTACAAAAAACTATGTGGCTGCCAATATTGTAGAACAATTGGGTTTGCCGGTTAAACCTCATCCAAATCCATATTCTGTGGGTTGGATAAACAGTTCTTCTACACAAAAGATAACACATCAATGTCTAGTGAAATTTTCATTTCCTGGATATGATGATTACGCTCTTTGTGATGTGATAAACATGACTGCAACACATTTACTTTTGGGAAGGCCGTGGCAATATGATATCCAAGCTACTCATGATTGTCATGAGAACACTTATACTTTTGAACATGATGGTCTTACGAAGGTGTTGTGGCATATTCGATCTTCTTCAGCTGTAAGTGCACACTCAGGCCGAGATACTACTGCATTAGTTGGTACCATTGCTCGCTCTTCGAAGCAAACTCATTCTTTGAGTTCACATGAAGTTGTTAAACCTATGTTGGAAATTCCTGAAAAGCATCAAATTGATTTCATCCCTGGAACTTCTCTTCCTAATCAAGCTCATTATAGATTAAGTCCGAAAGCGCATGAGATATTACAGGGACAAGTTGATGATCTTTTGCAAAAGGGACTGATTAGGCTTAGTAAAAGTCCTTGTGCTAGTCCAGCTTTTCTAGTTGACAAAAAAGATGGTGGTTATCGTATGTGCATTGACTGTCGAGCTCTAAATAGAGTAACAATACCCTATAGGTTTCCTATACCTAGGATTGATGACATGATAGACATGCTTGCTGGTTCTAAAGTGTTTACTAAACTTGATTTACGAAGTGGTTATCATCAAATACATATTCGTGAAGTTGATGAGTGGAAGACTGCATTTAAAACTCGTGAAGGATTATATGAGTGGCTTGTAATGCCATTTGGGTTATCTAACGCTTCTAGCACATTTATGCGTCTACTGAATCAAGTTTTGCAGCCTTTTCTTGGAAAGTTTGTCATAGTTTACTTTGACGACATTCTTATTTATAGCCGCAATGAAGAGGAACATCTTGAACATTTATCTCAAGTGTTTAAGGTTTTACAAGAGAATGTACTATATGTGAACTTAAAGAAGTGCACTTTCCTCACCAACAAAGTTACATTCTTGGGTTATATCGTATCTAGTGACGGTATTTCTGTGGATGATTCTAAGATCAAGGCAATTGTTGATTGGCCTACTCCTACTTCTTTACGTGATGTACGCAGCTTTCATGGGTTAGCTTCTTTCTACATAAGGTTTGTGAAGGATTTTAGCACCATTGCTTCTGGGTTAACAAATTGTTTAAAGAAGGACAATTTTGAGTGGACTGAAGAAGCAGACAAAAGTTTTAATTTACTCAAGGAAAAGTTGTGTAGTGCTCCTATTCTTGCTATGCCAAACTTTGATAAAACATTCGAGATTCACTGTGATGCTTCTATAATAGGAATTGGCGCGGTTTTGTCTCAAGAAGATCATCCAGTTGCTTTTTACAGTGAAAAGAATTCAGATACTAGAAATAAGTGGTCGACTTATGAGCTAGAGTTGATTGCACTTGTTCAAGCATTAAAGCAGTGGCATCCTTATCTCATTCACAGTGAGTTTATTGTCAACACTGATAATCAAGCTCTCAAATTTCTGCAAACTTCAGCTAAAGTCAACAGAATGCATGATGGGTGGTTATCTGCTATCAATCAATATACATTCTCTATTCGGCACAAAAGTGGAAAACTAAATCAAGTAGATGACGCTTTGAGTAGACGAGCTCATCTTTTAGTCACTCTTAGACATGAAAGTGTAGCTTTTGATTTCTTGAAGAAAATATACAAGGATGATCCAGATTTTCAGACTCTGTGGGAAAAATGTGGATCTTCTACGGGCAGTATTGATGGATTTCTTATTCAAGACGGTTTTCTTTTCAAAGGGAATCGACTATGCATTCCTCAGTGTTCATTACGACTTCATCTTATGCAAGAACTGCACGGCAGTGGACTTGGAGGACATTTTGGACGTGATAAAACCATAGCTATGGTTGAAGAGCGCTACTTTTGGCCTTCCTTGAAGAGATATGTTCACAAATATGTTCAGAAGTGCATGGTTTGTCAACAGTCCAAAGGAACAATACAAAACACAGGTTTGTACACTCCTCTACCGGTACCAGATGCTCCATGGGTTGACATTAGTATGGATTTTGTGCTTGGTTTACCACGTACTTCCAAAGGGAATGATTTTATCATGGTTGTGGTGGATCGTTATTCAAAAATGGCCCATTTCATAGCTTGTAAGAAGACAACAGATGCATCCAATGTTGCTTATCTGTTTTTCAAGGAAGTGGTACGCTTACATGGAGTTCCAAAGTCTATTACGCCTGACAGGGACACTAAATTTCTGAGCTACTTTTGGGGATGCGTTTGGGAACAAAATTACAATATAGCACTACTGCCCATCCTCAAACTGACGGCCAAACTGAAGTGGTGAATCGTTCCTTAGGGAATCTGATTAGAGCTAAGCTTATAGAAGGCAAGGAGAAACAATGGGACAATCTTCTCCCACACATGGAATTTGCTTTTAACACATCAGTCAATAGGTCTACAGGTAAGACACCTTTTGAGATTGTGTATTCTAAGGTTCCTAATCATATATTGGACTTGGTGGTACTTCCCAAACTGCAGCCTCTAGCTTAAAAACAGACAACCTAGTTGACAAAGCTTCAAAAATACATCAAGAGGTGAAGACAAAGCTTGAAGATTCAAACGCCAAATACAAAGAAGCTGCAGATAAACATAGAAGATTGAAGACTTTTAAAGAAGGAGAATTGGTGCTTATTCATCTACGAAAGGAACGTTTTCCTACTGAGACTTACAACAAAACAAAGATGAAAAAGTGTGGACCATTCAAAGTTCTAAAGAAAATCAGTGATAATGCTTATGTCATTAATCTGCCACCCGATTGGAACATCTCCAATATCTTCAACGTGCAAGAGATTTTCACGTTTCATGGAGAAAATGAAGTCCTATTTGTTGAATAACTCGAGGACGAGTTTCTTTCAAGAAAGGGGGACTGATGTAGTACATCTCTAGTACTGCATTCTTTCTTTATGCATTACTTATTTTATTCTACTCTTACGAGTATTCCTTATTTAGACAAGACTCTTTTACTTTCCTAGTTTAGGTTGGTTTCCTTTCTTTCTCTTTTAGTCGGTCATGTAAACGTATATATAGGCCAGTTCTCTTGATGAGAAGACACATCTTATTATTATCAATTATTATTCAAAACCCTTGATTATTACAATCAATTATCTTCCAGTTTCTGACGAAACTTCTTTCTCTTTAACAAATATAGTTTCTGACGAAACTTATTTGTTCTTCACCCTAGCATCCGCCATTATGAGTACACCACCAATTCTCTTCTTTTGCAGAACAAAGAATATATGTATGAAATATTACTTTCAGTAAATAACAGAACATTACAAAAATCAAAGTCACCACAGAAGATTTTTGTTAACGAGGAAACTACAAACTCGTAGAAAAACCCCGGGACCTCGTCCAGTTTGAATACTCTAAGAATTAAGCCGCCAACACACGTACTCTCATACTTCGGACTAGCTGGTGCAGACAATATGACCCTAATACGACTATTAGTCATAAATATTTCCCCTCAGTATTCCTACGCCTCCAACCACAGCAAGGTGGTCACGCACATGTACTCCCTTATGCAAACAGACGTCCTCCTTTACTGTCTTACGCAAGAGTTGCCTCACAGGCCGTCGCGAGGACTATCGCTACCCAACCTCCAATCAGACGATTACAACCTTATGGACAACAACAAAGTAGCGGCAGGTCAAATCGCTAGATGATATCCTTGGTAACTAACAGATATTTCACCGAAGTCGTTTTACACCAAGAGCGAAGATATTGAGTTTACTTAGGAAATAAACACCTCGAGATATCGATCAAGGTTCCAAAACCTAAACTCCTGAAAGAACAACCTTGTCTTCCCAGTTGGAATCAAGCAGATAGCTGTGGCAAGTACGATATGATATGACCGTGAAGAACAGTGTACCTGCAAAGAACAGATCCAATAACAACAATCTTGATTCCACTCAATATCTATAGTTTAGGCACACAAACCGAAAGCGGCTTGCTGACAAATCCAGGTTAATAGATAAAGAGTATGTTCTAATCACAACGATCTTGAGTGGTCTTATTTCAGAAGAGAATGACCATAGAATAAACAAGATCGCAAGGTTTGATAGACGTGATAGAACAAAACACAAGTACAATACAAAGAAGACTAGTAAAACATAAACTAGTTTCCCGCAGAGGTACTTCTAGGCTTCTCGATCCCTAGAGAATACTTTCACGCAATTCTAAACCGAGAGCAAAAGCTCAAAGGTAACTGAAAAGAAAGGCGGCAGACACAAGCTATAGATCCGAAGAAAAGCTTAGTAGAGGGATAAAGTTGTCAGGATAGATACCACTCCTATTATATTGACTAAGGCTTAGCTTTGAAATGAGGCTAACTTAATTTCGGAAATTCATTAAAGCACATTTCCATATTAGTTCTGAAATTTCTCACTTAGACTCATAGCATTTAATGAGATCTAATACTATAGCATTTTACATTAATGAAAAATATAATTCATAAATGAAAATATATTTTCAATTAATGTTTGGCCAATAGTAAACAAAGCACATAATACTCATAAGGTATATTTGGATATTTCATTAATTCGAAATATGATGCTTACCAAATATGCTCCCTGGGAAAGAGCTCAATTCGAAACGTGTCATTTAGTTTCAAAAATCTCCTTAAGGTATTATTACTTCCAAATGTCGTCATCAGCTTTAATAATGTCGACATCACTTCCTAGGCTTTGCTAGACGGGCCAGAACGATCCTAGGTGGAAGTGGGATCTGGTCCAACGTGGTTCAACGTTCTGCATAAACGTATCCTTACAGACATGGACAAGCCTTGTGTGTTAAGCTTAAGTGAACACGTAGGTTCAAAGGACATTTCGAATCACGCAGAAAGATATACCATGGAAGTACGGTGTATGATTCAACGAGCAATAGCAAAATTTTGAATCTCCTGAATTCTTGATTCCAATGTAGATGATCACGTTAATGATATCCAAGAATCCAAATCAAAACATCAAATGAATATTTGATCGAGTAGTAAAATCATACGAAGATCTAATCACGTACAATATTGATCAGAAATCATGTGTCTACTAACTAGAACGACTAACCATATTTCTGATGATGACTCAAGCCAACTTAGTTGTACATTGAAGATGAACTAATTCAAACTTCAAAATGAGAATATCAAACTCATTAATTCGTTGACGCACAAATCAAAATGATAGAGTTTAAACTTCGAAAATACGCATTCTAAACCTACATATTAAGGTTTCGAAATATAAAGTTCTTTATATGACCAGAACCGAATTAAGGTTCCCAAATCAAGTTTTCATATAGCGAAACCAAAATGAGGTTTCGAAATTTAGATTTTGTTTAACAAAACCTTGGTTAAGGTTTCGAAACAAGAAACACATATTGGAGTTATCACAAATGTTTGGTGTCGAACTTGAGAGTCCATGTGGTCAAGCACCGTTTCACCATCACACCTTTTTAGCCTTGACGCACAGGTTATATTTCCCGGTTCACGTAAACCTTTAGGAAACCCCAGGGTCTTTTCGACCTTTTAGAACTCACATGGTTAACATTCATTGATCTTGATTCTCAAGTCACTGTTAGCCAGCAAACATAGTTTCAAACTCATGTTGTCTCATTGGTCACAATATATAAGTTTCGGACCAATAGCTCACGGATACGAAAACCAGATTATGGTTTCGAAATCAACGTTTAGTTTTACCAAAACCTACATTGAGGTTTCGAACATTGAAAATCCATAAGATGAGATAACAAGAATATGGTTTCGGAATCCAGAAGTTTGATATGGCATACGAGATGTTCATATCCAGAATCAAGTAAATGATTCAGAACTTCAGTATTCAGAGCCAAACCAAGAAGTGGCATTCAATGCTCGGAACAACAGTATATCGAGTCTGCACAACATAAGTGTGAGTCACGATCTCACTTACATTTAGCTCATACAAGTATTTGCTAATCAATCCCACAGAGTCAGACTAGGTAAGTAGAGACACAATACTGTGATGGATTAAATCTCGTAGTACTACCGAGACAACATCACACTGTTATATCCATCTCGAAGGTTTTATGAAAAACCTTATATTACTTAGAGACAGAGAAGAAAAGAAAGCTCTAAGCAATATTGGAACGTCATAACTTCAACACAAATATGGCAAGCGATAAAGTGGAGTTATATCTTAAGACACACTGATCACAAGTGATCAAGTCATAACGTAAAGCTCAAGTAGAGAGTTATGTTTTTGTCTTTTGTAGCACAAGTGTAAAAGATAATGGAATCACGTTATTTAGATTCACTAACCTCTTGAATGATGAAGCCGGATGTCTTCGTTTGATCTTCAGTCTTCCTTCAGCTCTACAAGTAGTGATTCCAAATCCTACCAAAATCTTCCACAACCTAAAGCTAACTCACTCATGACTTTACCTAATGTGTGTTGTTTAGCGATCGCGTTTTGATCACTAAATTTAACAACTAAGCTTGACATACCAACACTTAGTGAGGTTGACCGAGCCATGCTCTAACAATCCCCCCCTTTGTCAATTTTAGTGACAAACTCTCTTTACATAGATGAACGACAAATTTCAAACCTAAGTTCTACGCTTCGAGTTCTTCTACTTAGCTTGACAACACGCCAATAGTACCTGCAAAATATGTCAGTCTGCAAACAAGATATGTATTATTGAAAAACCAAATGATAACCAATACACTTACCACCCTGAATGTAAGTTCGGATGTCTATCAAGTCCAACGTATTGTTATCAACTGTAGCACAAAACGAAAGTCTACAGTGCTAGTAACATCTAGTGTTACTCCCCCTTAGTTAATTCTTTCATTCATTTCTCAATATACGCACAAACATTTTTCTCCCCATATGACACTGCTTACTGTCAAAGACTAAGCACTGAACGAAGTCAAGCTATCAATATTTCTCCCCCTTTTTG
>JAJJMA010231423.1:811-14450 GCA_023529015.1 Papaver nudicaule
AAAAAAAAAAAAAAAAAAAAACTCAGATTAAATTTACAAACTAGAGTTTCAGATCCAGATTGAACGAAGGCTTGAACACACCCAACAAAACAACAACAAATCTGTACATCAAGCTTGAAACAAGAACAAAACTTGCCAAATTGTTCCATCACCATCAGCAGGGCTTCCTTACTTAAGAATCTCTACCACCGATCGATTATCATCTTCCGACTTTACAGAGTCCATAAATCAGACAGAACCCATGTCTACAAATCAAAAAATAAACAAGCAAAATTAGTAGAATTATGAAAACTCATAAGGAATAACAATCCCTATATTTAACAGCAACAAACAAAAAAAATAAAATTAGAGGAACATACATCTGATTTCAAAAACAGCCAGAAGCTAACTCAGAACAATTACTTCCATAATCGATAAAATCACACACAATACTTAACCCAACAGTCATACAACAACCCAACAATCAATTGAAACAAAACCCCTAATTTCACAATCAAAATACAAAATACAAATACTAAAATTTTAAAACCCATATCAGATAAATACTAAAAAATTAAAGATTTAGTTTTATACCACAAATCCATAACAGAAAAACCCTAACGAAAAGAAATTTAACTTTTTTTTAATCATATTCTTCACCTTAAAAAGACTCCTGCTGTTCTTCAAAGCTTACTCCTTTAGATCCTGCACAACAAACTAAAAAGAAATTAAAAGTAATAACATGCAAAATCAGGAAAACCCATTAATGGAGAGGAACAAACCTAGTAACTTCAACGGACGAGATGGACAAATTTTTGCCTCACCGGAGAAGAAAAGAACAGAAGAGAGAAAAGCTATGAAAAATTAGAAAACCAGATCTGAAGACAGAATCGAATAGATTACTTCTCACTTAGAGAGAGAGAGAAGGAGAAGGTGGAGAAACAAAGATGGAGAGAAATTTTTGCAGTGGAGAGAAAGAAGAAAGAAAAAGCAGTGGAGAGAAGAAGAAAGAAGCGGAAGAAGGAGAAAATGAAAAACTCTCGACAGATTTTTCCTTATATAGGTCCAAATTCCATAACTATCCCTAGGGTTTTAACTTAACTACTATAATACCTACGGATTAGCGGATTATCCGCGGATTGCAAAATCAATCCGCATCCGCCCCGCAAAATGGTGCGGATTGAGAAATGAAACCGTGTCCGGCCCATTGCTTCTGCGGTTTGGGTTTCACCCGCAAATTTGCGGGCGGTTGCGGGCCAAATCCGCGGGTCCGGACATTTTGCTCACCCCTATTTTATACACATCCGAGAACAAATCTAGTTCCCTAAAACCAACCTCGTTCCTATACCCATTAGAACTCTGAGCCCAGCTGAATTCTTTATCAATTCTATAGGCCAAACCACTGTAGCCAGCCAGCCCACTACAACCTTACTCAACCTGTCAGTTACGTGGAACCGACCGCGTGTTATGTATGCACATGTGCGAAACGCACACTCACCATCTTCCTCTCCGACAGAAAACAGAAACGAAAGGTAGCTTCCGCCAGATTCCCCTGAACCGCAATTCCAACAACAGAACCCGTCGTCTGCTACTTTTTCTTCACTGCATATTCTCCTGAAACCACCAGCAGCAACTTCGCAACTTCATCTCCATCTTCTCTTACTCCACCAGCAGCAAACTCACCTAAAACCATCTCCTCTCAAAACTGATCTTCCTTGTTGCCAATTCTTCAATCTAAACTTAACCCATTTCATTGTTCAATGAATCGTGATGACCCATCTCTTAATCTTTGATTTTCACCAGCTAGAACATACCACACCAGCTCACAATTTTTCCCTCGTCACTGCAGTTGATTCAGACAATTTGACAAACAGTTGAAATGCAACTTTCCTGCTACATTGTAATGAGTTCAGCAGGTGTTCTTTTCTGTAGCGCAGCTCCGTCCCTGTAATGGCATAACACACACACATAGAACTGTCGTTTGCAATCAATAGAAGCTCTTAATCTTTTCAAATCAGCTCAATCCTCATCAAACGCAACTGTACTAACTCCTTAGCTACCCAACAACGGCAACAATAACCATTCTCTTCCACTGTTTCTTGGCTCAACTTTCAGCCAAACCAATCACAAACTCGAACCCATCCTTTCCTGTTTTCTTCTCTTCCCAAATCTGCTTGAATCCCTTGGCTAGAACCCATTGAATGGCAACAGAAAGAGGTCAACTGAGTCACTGTAGAAGTGAACAAAACAAACCCGTCTGACTGATTTTTGAATAGAGGAGGCAGCCCTGATCAACTTCGCATCTGCTCATAACATAGACTGGATGCTCTACAGTGGTAGCTTCGAGCAACAATGACGGGATGTTCCAGTAATCTCCAGCTGATTGCCCTTATCCATACGACTGCCCCTTAGCAAATCTTTAGTTTGCGACACCTTAGAGCTTTGCATCCTCCTTGTATTCAAGTATATCAACTCCGTATGTCTTCAAATAGTGAATTCAAGCTCAAAAAATAGTTAGCCGAGGCAAATAAGAAAGCAGCTGAAAAGTCAGCCTCAAACTACAAACGAAGCAGTGAAGGGCACTCTCGTGCCCATGAAAGTTCACACTCCAAAAGGCCACATACGTCGAGAAACAATACCGAGACATCCAGATGACTATAGGGGCGTGGAAAGAAGATATCGAGTCGGCGCATCGAGCCAAGCATACGACCAAGGGGCAACAACATACACAGTTGATATACGAAAATGAGCAAGCAAGAAAGGATGCCGAGACCTTAGCGCTACAAAAAATCATGATGGACCAAATCAAGTCAATGCGCGCAGAGATCTTCGACAACAGAATACAATCAACTGACAAAGTGAAATTGAGTCAAGCAATCAATGAAGTCAACCGCTCTCCACTAAGCCCAGAACTGTTAAGCAAGCCCATACCAGTAAAATGTACCATGTAAGTCTTTAACTCGATCTTCGATGTCACGAGAAATGCGACCCTCCATGTCAAAATGTACTGAAGATTATTCCTAGCTTGGGCGGACAGGGATGAAGTCCTTTGCAAGTATTTCCCATCTAGCTTGAAGGGTGAGGCTCTATCTTGGTATGATAATCTGTCAGCAAACTCAATTTCATCTTTCGAAGAGCTATCCAAAGTCTTCATACTACATTTCCTCTACAATAACTCATCCAAACCCGGCATAGAAAAACTCTTCAGTCTCAAGGTAAGACCTAAAGAATCTATTAAAAGCCTGACTAAGACGTGTCCAACGCAATGTGTGGAGGTTGGAAACGGAGCTTCGGAAAAGGACAAAGTAAGAGAATACTTAAACGCACTTGACAAGGATCATCCACTGTATAATAAGCTCTTCTCCAAGAACGTAGAAACACTGCAAGATCTTCGGAAATATCAGAAGGAGCGAATCACGTTGGAAGAAATCAAGGAACAAGCAGCCCTAGGCAAGCAAACCATATCAAAGCAGGTGCACTCGATAAATAATCTATCATTGGAGGACCGAGACCATGGCGTAAGCAATCAAGTTGGCGATTATTCAAAAAGGGAAAGGCAGAACGATAATGAGAGATATGGAAACGAAGGAAAATGTGGTGATGGAATATACAACGATAATATGAGGTACAACGACAGCAGAGGAAATGACTCCTGAGGAGGCTACGAGGAAAACAATCCAAAAAGGGGACATGAGGGTAGCAGAAAATTCGGTACACCTAGATCGGGATTTCCTCAATTTCAGGACAGAAAACTGCCAAAGCTGAGTGTTTCCATCGAAGCATCCCTTCGAAGCATCGAGCAGTCCGAGTCAGCGGGCGAGATAAGATACCAAAGAGTAGGGGAAACCAACCAAACCACACGAGAAATTCGAGGGACTTCTGCGAATTCCACAAGTTTTATGGACATTCCACTGAGAACTGCGTTACGACACATGATCAAATTTATTATTTCATTACAAAAGGGAAATTTAACCATCTTCTGGAATTACCAAACCCGCCCCCAAATCAGCCACAACCGAAGGAAGAAAAGAAGCACGAGGCGTATGTCATAACAATTGATCGAAATATTCCTAGATACAATGATTGCAATTCGATAGTACATGCAGAAGTTAGCGAGCAAAGATCCAGAAGCCACATCACAGGTAGAATCCACAAGAGAGACTTCGAAGGAAATGAGATAATGAGTGTGGCAACAAAGGCACATCTCGAAGATTGGCAGAAGCAATTAGTTTATTTCTCGGCATTAGACATCCCGGACGGAGGAAGATTGCATAATGACCCATTGGTCATAACTTTGCATATCGAGGAGTTACCAATGCCGAGAATACTGGTAGACCCTGGTAGTTCTGTCGATATACTCTTCGGCAGAACACGTGATAGGCTATTTGGAAAGGATGCTTCGCTTGTTCCCTCGTCATACAACGTTTTCGGATTCAATGGAAAACCTTCAAGGCCGAGAGGAGAATTGTCTTTAACAATCTTTGTGGGAAAGATGCAGCTCCCAACTTCATTCTGCGTGGTCAATAAAGATTCTCCATACAATGCAAATGTAGGCAGCCCTTGGCTCCACAGCCTAATGGGGGTAGCTTCCACCCTCCATAGAAAAATTTGATTTCCTACTCCGCTCGGAATTGCAGAAATAGTGGGCGATCCTATCGAAGCACGTGTATGCAATGAGATGGACGTCCAGCAGAGGGAGAATTCGAAACACGATCCTGCAAGCCAAAACAAACAATCAAAAATAACTGAGTCACGCATAAAGGAATTCATCGCAGAAGTGGAAGCAGGGATGGCTAATGCCACAATGAAAAACTCGGACGCAACCCCAAGTTTAGCCATAACACCAGCCAACAAAGGAAAAGATTTTCTCCTAGAAAACAGAGAACAATTCGTAATAGTAGGCAATGCCGAAACACCAACAAAAGGAATGGTAAATGCAGTAAGTTAGTCCAGTAAGAGAAAGGAAATATCCAACGAAGAACCATTTTGGGATGGGTCGTACGTCATTGAAAATCGGAAATGGCACTTACAACTTAATCAACCTCGAAGGACAAAGGCTGAACACTCAAGTCGAGGGAAAAAGCTTAAAGCATATTAGTTAAAAAGTTCACATGTAACCAAAAAGGTATCTTGAATACCATTAGTAGAAGAATAAAATAAAGAAAAAGCAGCCAGAACTGTTATGTTTTAAAAGAGTATTAATTTATATTTTGATATACTATATCTCGACTCAAACTCCAGATCCTATCAGAATAGGCAAATCTCCTAAAAGGCATCGACGTCATATAAACAATTGGGCCATAGTGCCATATCTCCCCTAGTGCCTTGACGCAACGAACTTAAAGGCCTTGGCGCCAAGGCCCTGATGCCAAATAAAAAAAAAAATCCTCGAGCAGTAGGCACTGAGCTGATGCACATGTAGTCGTAAGGGCCCTACGAGCTGCATGGCACAGTCCTCTACCCACAAGATACCCCGTTAGCGGTGGATCCTTTGTACTGAAGCTAAGTAAGCTAAAGGCATTTGGACCCACTATCACACGACCATGAGGACCTCTCGTTTGAGGCGTCGAGGGGATGATAAATGGGAGTAACATCTGCCTTTAGGGCGGATGGAACCCCGAGGCAGTTAATTAGCTTACATTCACGGGAATGATAAGCGAGTTACGCAGCCAAGGGACCTCCTTCGAAACATCAAAACTTAACTTCGAAAAGGAATTATAGAAAACAGAAGAGTCGAGGCCGCGATAGGAGAAAAGTACCATGTCTAAGCTCCAGCCTTGACCGACACTCCCCCATCGTGCTACTTCATTATCCAGATCCAAAATAGCAGTTACCCACCGTAAGTTCCCTACTGTACTTAGGCTAAATGGGTTATCAGGACACCATGTCCTCTAGGAAGATACTTTGTATCTTCGATACCCACTTAACGTTCTGAGGTAAAACGGGTACCTATGATCTCGATAGCTAGTGTTTGCTTTAAACAAGGAATGTAGCTCAAAGCCTTTGGGGAGGGTGATATGTAAGCCCCCACTAGCATGGTTTACTATCTACCACATCGAAGTAAGCCCCGGAGTTGCGCCTTTGAGCAACCTTAGGGCCCCAAAATCTTCAAAAAAGTAAAACTTGTGCCTGATCACAAGAAAATAATAAAAACAAAAAAGAGGAACGCTCGGCAACAAAGCACAAAAGGGTTTTCTATTTCAAATAATCATAGATATAGATTTTTTGGGATTCGATGAAGATTTTTTCATCGAATAACAAAATAGAGCAGAAAATCTATTTCATCAAACAAAAAAGAAGATTGAGAATAAAACAGACTCGCTCTTTAAACACTGGAAGAGGGTGCGCCAGACAAGAATCAAGACGAGGGGTAGAAAAAATCTTCATCGAATCCCAAAGTTCTTTCTCAACTTCTAAGTCCTCTTCATAAGTTCGAAAGTGTGAGATCCCGTATTTTTAGTTTTGAATTTCGGGACGAAATTCTTTTTAAGGGGTTAATAGTGTGAGACCCCATATTTTCGGGTCTTGATTTTCGGACTCAAAATCCAACTCATTAGAGTTGGGTGCATATTATGAAATATTTGGGGTACATTTTATTAAATTTGGGCGTAAATAACTAAACATAAATGATTAGCTCTTATCTCTGTGGTGGTTGGGGATATAAATGTCTTTAAAATTATCCCTTATCAATATTTAGTGTCCTTTATCAATAGTGGAGTTGTTAGTTAAAAATTAATTGTGTTTTTAGAAAATAACACATGTGCAATTCGTTTTTTCTCTCTCCTGCCTTATTTAGAGTATTTAATAATATATTTATATTTATTTATCTTTTTCTAAACCCTAAAAGTTAAAAACACAAAACCTTAGCCGTCTTCTCCTCCACTCTTTTATTTCTACTTTTCCTTCCTTCACAAAACAACAAAATAAAACCATCACTTTCAATACTTTTTCCCCTTCCCTCTTCTTCTTTACCTTTTTACAAAACAACAAAAGTAAAAGGAAAACAAAAGTCTATTACTTTACAATAATTGTTCTCCTTCTTCTCTTTGAGAGATTTATCTATACAAAAACAAAAGCATCTAATTTATGAGAATTATTTGAAAAAGGTGTTGTACTTGCATCATGATTTTTTGGAAAGCTATTTTGAGGTAGGGGTTTCTACTGTTACAAACAAAACCTATTTTAACATTATATTAATTTATTTCTTCATTTTTATATTAATAATCATGATATTTATATTTTCATAAATATTGATAAATAAATATTGATTTGAATATTTGACTTTTTTATATATTGATTTAAATGGTTCTACTGATATTTGATTTAAGAATTAAAATGGAATTTTGGCATATTTGGTTTTTATTATAATATTTTTATGAATGTACTTTGTGGGTTTTGGATTTGTGAAATATTTTTAATGCATTGGTCAAGCAGATTTGGTTAAGTGGTTTTAGAAATGAAATGCAAAAGAAATGAAAAAAAAAAGAGGATAAAAGAAAAAGAAAGAAAATATATTTGTTGTGGAATGGTCAGGCCTTTATGGCATCCCACCAATGGTGGCTACCCTGGGAAGAGTGTTCGAGGAACACTGGTTGGTATCCGGAATAACCCTGACAAGTAGATTAAGACTTAGAAAAATAAAAGTTGAATGGTTGATTGTTTAAGGTTTGATTGTGGAAGGTTGATTTTGAGAATAAAATCGAGTAAGTAATTATTGAGAAATATTTAACTTAATAGTTTTGAAATGTATACATATGTTGCATGGTTTTGAAAATGGTGCAAGTACCTTTGCATAATAAATTGGATTTGCATATATGGTTTTATTATCTTTATCCGTTGCATGATTTATTTCGGTGCACTTAATATTTTTGGAAACTTCCTACTGAGCCGTGGTTTGCTCACCCCTTTCTTTCCTCCCTTCCACAGAGAATGAAGCCAGACTAGCTAATAAAAGAAATATTATGTATCATGGGGATATGGGCGTTGCGTGTTTGAATTAAATCGAAGTGTTGGTTTGTTTTGTAGTTTGTACTTCTGGTTATGTAATTTATTTTTACAGTATTGTAATTCAAATGTATTAATTTTCGTTGTTAAGACTTATTTAAGTTTTGAATACAAAATTATATTTTTCATAAAATGTTTTGGAACTTTTCTGGACCCACACGAGTGGCCGTCCGGTTATTCGGGTTTGTCAGGCGGGTCGGATCCGGTCCAAAAAGGCCGAATTCGAGTCCGCTGGAGGCTCCGGAAAACCGGGCTGTCACAGAAAGCCAGAAAGGTCTGTCTTCAAAGAGGGGTATCCTCCTTCATAGGCTCAACTTGTTCTTCTTCTTCACTATACTCCACGACGGATTCTCAAAATACACTACACCATATTCTGTGATCCGCAACTGAAATTCGCAACGTAGGTATGACCGTTGCAAACCGTAACAGAACCTGGACCGTTGCGAAATTGATGCAACGGTGGAGATTTAGTTGCGGATTGATGCAACGGTGGAGATTATGTTTCTATTTCGCAACTGTTTGGTTTCACGTGTGTGTGATATGCGTGTGGCTTAGGACACTTTAGTACTAGGTGTGTGAAAAAACCGTGTGCCATTTTACTTGCCCATGGCCATAGATGGAAATCGGGATAACTCCCCCTACCCACCCTTCCCATTCATTTTCAGATCTACTTTTCTCTTAATCTGCTGTGAAGAGAGGCGATTGTTAGGGTTCGTTTTTTTTCTGCTATGAAGAGAGGCGATAGTTCTCTATCAACCCTTTCTACGACCACCACCACCATTGTCATCATCAATACCAACCCATTTTAGAAACCCTTGATTCATTATTTCACTTCTATAAAGGGAACCCTAGACTCAGAAGTTTTTTTCTTAATTTTTCCAAAGATTATCGTCGTCAATCTTCATCAGGTGATGAGAACCTGAGCATAGCTCAGTGGTTTCTCGCTGGCTCCCCATAGGGGAGGGCTGAGGTCGATCCTCAGCAGTATCAAAAAAAAATCTTCATCAGGTGATGTTAAGGTATAATCAAATTTCGATTCCTGTTAATTGTTAATTTTGTTCGATTTCTGTTTCTTTGGTTTATAACCTAAACATAGATCTCTCGATTTTTCAGCAGGTTTGTTCTCATCATCATTAGCATATTCAAGATCTTAAGGTATAGAATCATAACATAACTTTTCATTTTCGCTTTTCATTGTATGGGATACGGGTTTAAATCATGATTTTCAATTCTAAGTAGTCACTTTCTTATTTTTACCAAGGGTATTTGCATGTTGGTGCTTTTTTGTTAACATGTGTTTTGATTACTTTGTTTTATTTTCTCGTTCTTAGCTTAATTTTGACAAGATTTTTGTATCATTTTTCTGTAAGTAGTGGTCATTTTACTTTAAACACAATCTATTTGTGGGGAGCTCTTTGTTTTTTTTGGGGTGGTGGCCTAATTGCTGGAATTGCAGTTTATTTTCGTTGGACGAAGCTGCAAAGATTTTGCTGGTGATGTTCTTATAGTTCTTTTGTTATTGAATGAACCAAGCAGAGCTCGAAGAGTGTTGTCTTTGGTCTTAATCTCTCATGGCCCCATTTTTAGATTATGAGTCACTAGCGGATCAGGTTGTTGAAGTGCTTGACTACTTTGGTTGTGTAGATGCTCTTGGTTTGATGCAAGTGTAAATGGATGTATAATGGAGAGGAGTTCATTGCACAACTGTTATGAGATCTATCTTGGATATTTAGGTGAAACTTGCTCACTGCCTAGACAAGAATGGTGGAGGTATCTTTGTTGCTATTGGAGATGTAGAGCATCCAAGACTCAAAACAACCCCACTAATTCCAAATGTGTACGTGAATCCTACTATATGATCTTAATTTGGAATTATTCCTAAATAGCATTAGTTTCATTTTTTAAATTTTGTTAAAGATTAATCAGCTTAATTTCTTTCTCAGGCCACATCACAATGTCCGTATTAAATCAGTCCAAGTAGGTAATACCTTTATAGACATATCAGAATTTATAGATGGAGATGGAGAAACAATAATTGACATTGATACTACTATGGCTTACTTTCCATTGCCGATTTTCGATCCATTGAGACTCAAGGTATGGAAGTCTCTAACCTTTCACTTCATATAGCTTAAATGAAAATGGAAAAATTGAAGTATATCTTGGTCATGCTTACAATGCGATATTGTTGCCGAAGTGAAACTGTTCTGAGCTTGGTTATGGTCAGATTTGTAATACCGTTCACGCCCTACACATATAATCATATAAATTACCAATTGGTTTATAGTCAGATTTGTAAATCAAAAGGGTTCAATCCCGATAATTGTTTGAGTGAAATTGCTGCGATTTTCGTTTGGCATTGATGTCATTCTGGTCTTCTCTGTATACTAGTGCTTTCATTTTAAGTTGGATTGACAAGTTTGTTTATAGTGCTGCCAAAGTTCAAAACTTGTTTGTGTTTTAAAGGTTCTTTTCAGTATGAAATTTATCTAATCTTCAATGATGTAAATCGCAGGTGATACTGCATATAACTACAGTTGGGAGAGATCTCCCGTGTAAGCTAATGCATATAACCACAGATGGTGATATTTAAAGTACCATGTACAGACATTTAGAATGCATTTGGTCCAACACAATGGGTGAGTTTCATATCTCATTTCCTTGCTTGTTGTGGTTTGGTTTATACGTCTTGATGTCACATTTTCTAATTTGTTTGGGCAGATACACTTTGATGATGTCTCTGGAGCATATTGGGAATCACACTGAAAAGGTACCGGCACTGTCTTACTCAGCAAATGTAGATTTGTTTTTTGAAATTGCTATACAAATATATCATAATTTCTGACTTGGAACTCCTTAGGTCCGCTTGGCAAACCGAGTCCTTAGGCAGCAATCCTATAAGTAGAGAGCTGATTCGAGAAGTTATGGAAATGCCACAACCAGGCCTAGTTAGTGTTGTAAATTTAGGGTTTAGTTAGTGTTGTAAATGTCTAAGTTATGAACCCATGAGTGCATAAATCCCTTGTAGAACCCCTGTCTTATTTCCATATCTAATTATGCATTGTTGTGTTTCAGAATGATCATACAAAGCAGAGGAGTTGTGCTCGCCATTGATGCAGATGAGTTGGACTCGCCATTGATGAAGGATACAAACTTAAAGTATGACTTTCTTCTTTTTTTTTCTGTAGGTTTCTAAACTAAGTTAGAGTATACATTGAAATGTCTGTAGTGTGTTGTAAATGTCTAAGTTAGAGTTGATATACATTTACATGTCTTTAGTGTCTTATCTGTAAAGCCATGGAATGAGTTAAGTTCCCTTCCTTTGTAAATGTTTTGATGTTTAAAACATGTATGAATGAACAATCATTGTATGTGAATGGTTTTAGGAAATCATATTTATGGCTCAGGGAATCATTGAATCAGACCATGTCAGAGTCTGACTGACCTTTTTTTTTACCAGGTCAAAGATTGACTAGGTCAAAGTCAAGGTTGGTATTTTTTGACCTGGTCTTGTTTTTTACTTTGGTAAAAAAAATCGCAACGGTTCTGCTGACGTTCCATCCAAAATGGGCTGTAACGGGCCTCGAACCGTTGCATTTTCCGTTGCAGCCCAAAAATCACAACGTTAACAATGCCGTTTCGAAAATTTGTTACACCACCTTTCGTAACAGCAGGGCGACCGTTGCGACCAGGAATAGCAACATACCAGGTTCGTTGCGACCAGCAAAATATGGTGTAGTGATAGATAACTATTCTCCTTATAGTTGGCATCGAAAAAAACATCCTTGCCACCTCCAGTGTTTACTTCACCAGAATCACCATGATTCGCTAACTCGACATCCTTTTCAGCACCTTCAGTACCCTCACCAGCCCTTGTCTCGGTATCACTCTCGAAATCATCTCTCGAATGATCCTCGGGATGACCTTCCGCGCCTCCTGGAGACGTGCCATCAGAATCATTATCATCACTATCATCCCCAGAGTCACTGCCTTCGGACACACCCTATAGTATACCCCTTCAACGCAACTCTTCCCTCACTAGCCTTACAAAAACCTCATGAGGAAGCAAATTTACAGCATCAGGAAACTCTAAGTCAGAGTCATCTGCACCGAGCGCTCCATAACCAGCAGGTTCGACCCCGATATTTCTAAAAAGAGAACGACCATGTTTTCGGCAAGCCTTACTCGCCGCCAGAGCAGTAGTTAGGGCAGATCGAGTGAGCAGTTCCTCTGCAGCTTCTCCATGATTAAGTTGGGGACGCAAGAGGGAAAAGGCTTTAATCATATTTCTCAGACTTTCTTCACACCGATGGCGATGATCAAGATCGGCGGCCAGATCCTGGGATTTCTCTCCTCATCTGTCGAGCGACGCTTTCGCTCGATATCCAATTCATTCAAATGCCTACTTACGTCAGCAGTCCAAAGTCGGCGTTCTAGGTCCAACTCTCGAGCAAGATCCTGGGCTTTCCTCTCAAACTCCAATTTCCGATTGGACTCTTCAATCAGCTGAGCAGCACTCTCATCTCTCGCAGACTCGACATTGGACACCTTCTGTAGCAAGTTGGCCTCGATGCCTAAAAAAAAAAAAAAGAGAAGAAAAAAGATATCACTATCAAAGTATACCCAGAAAACATAACATAACATACAACAGAATGTCAAGACTAGATATCCTACTTTCTTTTACAATCATATAATTCGTAACTTCATGTTGATTAGTAAAATGAGACTGGCCAGCCCTTTTCCTAATATGCTCAGTCGAACCCCATCCCAATTTGGCAAGTTCAAGTTGATATTCATTAGTTAACCGAGCAAAGTGGTCTTTCGAAGAATTCGCCTTTCCCGAATCCCTGTTTATTTCATTACAGCCTGTAACGACTCGCCTAATCATCCTGTTTATAGTCCACACTAGGAGGCGTCAAGAAACTAGTTCATCTACCCCAAATACCTCATTTCAGAAGAATCTTAAAGAAACCCAAACACTCGGATTTTCATAAATGGAAACCTCTCATGTGATATAAATATAGAATCTGTTGTTACAATTTTACAGAGTATCAAGAAGTAAAATATTACTCAAGACCTAAATTAGTTAAACGTTGAACTATGAAACGAAACTCTTCACGTGCACCATCTCTTCTGATAACTGAAACTGAAATGGAAACGAGTTAGCACATTATCT
The DNA here is from genome assembly GCA_023529015.1 of Papaver nudicaule. Classification (NCBI taxonomy): domain Eukaryota; kingdom Viridiplantae; phylum Streptophyta; class Magnoliopsida; order Ranunculales; family Papaveraceae; genus Papaver; species Papaver nudicaule. The sequence goes on from JAJJMA010231423.1 coordinate 13,971, forward strand.
CAAAGGGGTGCTCAGTGGAAACAGGTACAACAATCAAGTAATCATTATCATGCTTTACAGTTCTACTAAAGAAAGAAGTTAACACCTTTAACAACCAACACTCAGCAAGTCATCGAAGTATAACATGTTAAGGTAAGTATTATTCTAACCCGTTCCGCATAGCAATCTCATAAAGTGCCCATACAAATTATGAAACCAGGATTCCTCCCGAGCAAACGTTAGCATAACCAGTAATACTAGAATGATATTCCCAAAAGAATGGTTCAACCATTACCAATAAGACCATAACAAACAAACACAATATGCGTATGACTGAATTTCCCCAAATAATCTGAATATTGTAAAATATATAATATTGAGACTGAAGAGCAGCAGCCCTACTAAGTAATATTGACAACGGAAGAGCATCCGCACTACTAATAATATTGAGACGGAAGAGCATCCGCCCTACTATAAATAATCATATATAATATTGAGACT
>JAJJMA010231458.1:0-12840 GCA_023529015.1 Papaver nudicaule
TCTACCACCCAGCAGTACCACCCACCAATATTTCCAACCAGCACCACTACCACCACCACCAACTGCAACCACCACTACCATTTCCGACTAGCAACAACACCACCCTCACCCACCAGTACTACTAATAACAACAACCAACACCAACATGACAATCTCCACCCACTCACTAGCACCACCACCACCACCACCACCTCAACTTATGGAAGGATTGTTTGGTAATCGTTTTCAAAATTTTCAATTATCTATTATAATCCAAAATTTTAAATCTATATTAATCCCAAATTTTATTCGTTAAATCTAGTTTTGATGATCGATTTCAACCCTTAGGGGATCGATTTTAAAAGCAAAAATCGATTACTGACCTAAGGGATATCGATGACACCAATGGTATTCGATTCCTAACAATAGGTGATCGATTTATAAATAGAAAAATCGATACCTAGATTCTGGTGAGCGATTGCTAGCTACTGGTGATCGATCTCTCAAAGACAAATTGATTCCTAGCTTAGGAAATCGTTACCAAGCAAATGACAATCAATTCCTAAAATGGTGATCGAGTTTTAGTCCAAAATTCTGAAAACTAGAAATGGCTTTCTATCCTGGTTTTTAGGAGCTGTGATGTTTTAATGGGGACTGTGGTGAATAAAACAAAAAAGAGTTACCCATAGAAAAAGTAGAAAACCCCATATCCTACCATAAGAAAACAAAAATTCAATTTTATTTCATACTTCATTTTCTTTTCTATTCTTTTTATCACCACCACAACCGCCACTACCACTAATGCTACCACCGCCTTTTCCACCACCGCCGCCGCCGCCACCACCACCGCTACCAACATAAGTTTGACAATTTGTGTGCTTTCATTAACCTAAACCCACCGATTGCTTCTCCTTCTCAAATCATGGCTAGAAATTCCTTTCTTTAGTATCCACATAACAGAATTCTAATATCTTTTAGAGCTAAATGTCTAACCTGGTTTATAGTCTACTTTGAGTTCCAACCAACCGTGACATTGGAAGAATGTTCAGGAACTGCAACTAACAGGAAGCAACCTTCGTTTGATTGATATTTCAAATAAAAATATTATTATGTCTAATATTTTTGTGATTTAAACAGGAAACAATCTTTACATGATGTGTTTTACAATTTTTTATTTTTGACCGCAGAGGATTTAAGACCATCTTACCCTAGCTTTAGTTTAACACAACCCATGTATGGTTAAAGTCTCTTTCTAACATTTCTACAAACATTGCAGGCGATTCCAACTAACCTTTGATGATCAAAGAATAAAAATTAACGCTTAACTAACACCACGGCATACAAATCATATAAAAGTATTAGAACATACCAAATTTTCCATCTCAACGCGAACACAAATCATGAGTTCAACGGTACTGACAGCCGTGAGAACTTTCTGCTCGAAATACACAAAAGTTGTATCATCCCCAGTAACACCCCCACCCAAATCATTCATTAAACTGAGACCCACCCATTTCACTAGATTGACAAGTACAGTAGCTATTTCAAAAGGAAACAGGAAAATCATAAAATGTTACTCCCTCCGTTTCAATTATATAGGCGGAGGGACCGAATCTCTTAGATTAAGAAGACATTTTTAAAGTCATAAATTTCCATGTTTTTTCTTAATTTGCCCTTTGTCTTATTCCCTTCACAAGTACCTATGTATTATTAATAAGGGTAAAAGCAGTAAAAAATCACATTGATATTTGTACTCCGCCTATAATTCGAAACATGAAAAAGTCCATTTTCCGCCTATATAAAAGAAACGGAGGGAGTAGCTGTTCAGATTTCAATTCTGTAGTTGTATATTAGACGATTTTCAGAAATATGTATTTACTGGGTTAATTTAGATTTGGTTAATTTAATTTATTGTTGGGTGGGTGTAAATGTATAAAATCCAATTACTAGATCTTATACAGTACACCCAATCATACATTCACATACAACATACATTTAACACATGATAACAAAACAATAAAGAAGTAAGGGTTAGAGATACTTGACATCGAGTTTACTTGGTTCGTCCTCTTTAATGAGGCCTACATCCAAGGGAATCCACTAGAATAAGCCTGATTACATCACTCACCTTGTATAATTAAACTCTCACAACTAATCTCTAAGAAGTCGTTCTCACAACACTGGGCTAAGGAGAGCAAAAAATGAGATCTACTTTTCCTCTCTCTAGACCAGGACTCAAATCACTCAACCCCTCTAACAGTGGGGGTCTCTCGCCTTATATAGGGAAATATTTCAATGGGTTACAGCTAATAAAACAATCTTACACCCTGACACTATTTTGTCTTGACTCTCCCAAATGGGTTGTCGGCGAACTCTACTTCTTCTTCAATGTCTCAGCGAGCTTCCACTTATTCTGGGTAAGATTTGCTGACGCAGAATCCACTGAGTCAACGAGTCAACTCTGAAATTATATCCGTTCTGATCACTAATTAATGCCCAACTACTTCACAACTACTTTCGCTGACGTGTCCTTCTCTCGCTAACACGACTTCGCCCTTCCATTATTCTCATGAGCTTCGCTGATGTAGCCTTAGCTGCTTCACACGCTGATCTCTCTTATTAGGTAATTCACCAAGGGCTCTTGCTGATGATTCTATACTTCTCAAAGGCAGTCTTTTCATGCAACTTCACCTCTAAGATGCTTTTATGAGGTAAAGGCATTTTCTACACTCACATTTTGCCTCTTTCATCTCTAAGATCTATGATCATCGGGGATGAAATTCTCCTTCTCGCCGAAAATGTCGAGCCCACGTTTTTTTATGCGCTACGTGTCTCGCATGCGTTGATTCTCCTTACTTTTGACCTGTAACCTGAAGCACCGGTTCACCTTCTCTTCAACTATAAATACTAATCTTCTCTTTCCAACCAACTCATCTTCTTCATATTTTCAAATCATCTTCTTCAAACCTTCTCAGAGCCACTTTTCCTCTTAAACCCTAAACTGCTGCTGCTGCTCCTTCATCCCCTTCAGATTTCCTTAAACTCCTTTACAACTCACCGTATCACCTTTGTTTCGACTTTGATCTCCTTTTTACTAATTTCTCTGGGTTAAACCTGCGTCCTAGCCCTTTTCTTGATTGATTCCAACCGTGCAATATTCATCTTTCCTTTACTCCGACTGCCTGAATCTCCACCGCTAACTACCTTTCTGATGGCTTCATCAGTTCCGCAATCTTCTCGGCAAACCCGATCTTCTGCCAAAAATATTGAATCACCGACCAAAGTTTCTTCTGAGGTGGACTCGCCAACTAAACCTTCTACGGTTAAATCCGTAAGAGACCTACTTGACTCCAGTGGGATGAGTACTACTCGTATGACAAGATCATGTTCACCCGTTGACGCTGTCTAAGTTCGAGGGCTTAGCCAAAGCAACAACCCCTAAGAATCTAGATGATCTTCAGCGAGACGACCAAAACGAGATGAGAGCGGTAGTCGCCTATGGGTGGCTTAAAGCTGGGATGGAATTTCCTATTTACGATCCCGCCGACACATTCATTCTTGACCTCCTTATGCGCATCCAAAAGAGTCCTTTCCAGCTTATTGGTAACGCGATTCGCATACTGATGGAATGAAAGCTTCGCCGAGAAGATCGTTCAAATTATCCTGACCTGTTCGAGAAGGGCAAGTTTGACCCTGAGTCTTATACCATTGAAAACTTCATGCTTCAGTATGTTAAGCCTTCGGCGAAGAGGGGAGAGCCTTGGGCGTCTCGCTTCGTCATCAAAAGAACTTTGAAACCCGGCGATATTATGGTCGGCGAGGTAGACAAGAAAGATTCCAAGGACGTTCCCACTGCCCGCAAAAGCATTGAAGGTGGCTAGTCAAATCTGCCATGTTGGCTTGAAGGTCCCTGGTTGATGGGGTGGCTTGATGAAGCAAAAACGACACCTCGAACTAGTTTCGCCGAGGGTCACGATCGTTTCAAGGATTATAACTTTCTCCAAGTGCATTGGACTGCGTGATACCCATGGGATTATTCATAAATATTCTAAGGGTAACTGGTTGTTGTTGGCGACTGATGATGTTAACGACACCTAGAAAACCAAAAAATCTGGTAAGAAAAGAAATCAGACAGAGATGGAGGCGGAAGATCAGGTAACAAACATCCTATATGCTCTTAAATATATCTATATTTGCCTCAGTTTGTTTCCAGATCTGAATAACGAGATTGATGTTTGATTTCTAGGGCACCAAGGAGCTGGCTCAGCAACAAGAACGTGATGAGCTTCGTAGAAAACTCAAGAAGCTTTAGGCGAAGCCCTCTGCTCCGACGCCTACAGAGAAGCATGGAAAGAAACCTCCCACTGGGATTGACAAGGTCTTGCCTCAGCCTTTCAACTCTTCTTCTCAACCCAGGGCGAAAATTCCTTATTCGGCGAACTCCTCCTCCTCCAAATCTGGCAAGCTTGTTATTAATCTCAAGGAAAAGGTCACTCCTCCCAACATTTCCGAGACACTTAATGAAGAGAGAGACATTGATGTAGAGATGGTGGATCAGGATTATGAAGGGTCCCATATTGATCATGAGTCTGATACTTCTACTAAAAAGGTTAGTGAGGCCGCTACTGAGAATGTCGGCCTGACTACAACTGAGAATGTCGCCATGACTGGGAATCTCAGCGGGACTTGTACTCACAATTTCCCTCGCTCGTCTGTTCTTACCTTGAATAAAATGCCGCTCGGCAACATGCCCGTTGTTGAGCCAATGAGAGGGTGCACCGGTGAGGTAGTTAATAGGCTAGCCGATTCCTTATCTAGACTACTCAGCCTCGAGGAAGATCATGATTACAATTCTCTTTACTATGAATCTTTGGTGAAATACTCCACAACTTGCCTTGTCGACACCGACGATCTATCTACTGTGTCTCATGACCTGTCTCCTCAAGAGTATTTCAACTTGGCCACCATGGTAATTGCTTCTTTCTAAAACTTTTTTATCTATTAGTATTTCACAATATCCTATTAACTTCTTCTTCTTTCTGCCTCAGGGATACCAGCATGTGCTTAGTCTAATAGATACCTTTGAGGCACAGGGTGATAAGATTGGCGAGTTAAGTCGAGAAAATTGTGACCTCAAACATGAGCTTGAGAGCGAGAGAGCGACTGTTGAATCTCTCCGCGAGATGGACCGAAAAAATGTAGGCGAGCGAGAATATCTTAAAGGTAAGATTGTCATGCCCTTTGACTGTTCTTTATCTATTGCACCTTCCTTTTACTTTTAACTGTCGCTGAGACCCTTAGAATTCATCCCTTCTAAGGTCGCCGACAGCATCCTGACAACCGACTAGAGCGAGCCGAAATCGAGATTTATAACTTGGTTAATGCTAACGCTAGGCAGTGTGATATGATGTTTGATTTGGCCAAGGATGTCAAGTGGTATCGCCGAGAGTTAAATCATGTTACTGAACTTAATGAAAACCTTGATCATCTTCTCAAAGACGCTAAAACGGAGCTTCGCTGGGTTGAGAGCGAGCGTGACAACGCCCGTCGCCTAGCAGATTTCGCTCACAAAGTCAAGGAGGAGGCTATGGTGGATCATACTCGAGTTAGTTCCCTGTGGCAGATTGAAAAAGAAAGGGATGATAATTTGACCTCGCAGCTGAATCATGCAACTACTGAGAGGGATACAACTCAACTATAGATCCAACGCTGGAAAGACTTCGCCCAGATTCATGGAGATAGAGCCAGGCAACTCAACGATCAAGTGACATCCCAACATCATTAAATAGCGAGTATATTGGGTCCAAGCGCTAACCCAAAGTTCGAATATAACCTGAATCTTCTTAGGGAGGCCCAAGTGGGTGCTCGTAGGCATGTGAACGAATTAGAAGGTGATTTCTAGGGTGCCTCTTACTATGATTTTCTTTTGACTCTGTTCTGATCTCGTGTTGTTTTCTTGTTTCCAGGTCGAATCAAGGAGTTGGAGAGCGAGTTGGAAAAGCAGAAGGCGACAATTGAATATCACAAGATGTGTGCTGGCAAGATATCTGAATTAGCTGTCAAGGTCCAATCTCACCATGGCTGTGAAGAAAAATTGAACAAAGCCTTAGAAGATCACCGCGAGTGCCCTAAGGAGATCGCCGAGTTAAACACCAAGCTTCAGGAGCAACAGAAATGTGAGGAGAATATCAAGTCTCTAGGTGGCAAGGTTGAGTATGTGGGGAAAATCCGCGACAACCTTCAAAATGATTTGAATGATGCTCTGAAAAAACTTAGGGATCAAGAAGCCCAACGTAACAAGGAGTTACTCAATGTTGCTTTCGTCGCCGTGCAAGACTATGTTAATGATGAATTTCCCAAACGTAATCTCGCCATACCAGCGGAATATGCTCTTCCAACCGGACCTGTCACCGAAGAAAAGAAAGATGATGGTAGGGATGAGAGCGAAGGTGCAGAGGACAGCAGTGACGTCGAAGAATCAGCATCTGAATAAGAATAAATTTGAGGGTTTAAGCCATTGGGAGATCTCTGACTCCCATGATATCCTGTAATTTATTAGTCTTGTTGTTATCTTTTTGTTATCTTCTATGCTTTATGTATTTTCGGCTGTTCTTCTGTATTTATTGCTTGGGAATGATTTCACTTGACTTGTACTGCTCTTTTTCTACTTAATGGAAAAAAGTTTTATCCTGCTCTTTCAATCTGCAAAAGGTACTTATGCCTCTGCACTATTGCCAATAACTTAGCCTACTCCCAAGTGAAGTCCAATGCTTGTCCTGCTGATTATCGTACAAGACTCCCGGTTAACACGCCCCCGCATTGTTACTTGTGCCCGTCGGCGATCCCAATACAAGTGTTTTGGTTTGCTCAGTTAGTCTTATTTGGTTGCTAACGAATTGGCTTTCGCCGGGGGAGTCTTATATTTTTAGGCCAAACACTTACAGATCAACAAGTAACACGACTGGATTTACTGCTAACCGAGGCCAGACTTACGTAAAGGAGGTTGTTCACTTAGTAAGGTAGGCGAGCTATGGCATTTCTTCAATTTGGTCATAGAATTGGACCATCCTTAGACAAGAGCTATTAGCTCTAAATGACTTTTCTAGTCTATGGCATTTTGCCTTTGTAGGTGGCACTTGGCCTTGGTGTAGTACCTGATCAGGGTTTTATTTTATGGCTTTTTGCCTCAGCATATTAAACTTAGTTTTTATGGTGAGACCTTTTTTGGTCTAGAGCTTTCTTATCCCCTTTTGTTTGGCGAAGCCCTTGGGCTTATGTTTTCGGCATGATTAGCTTAATCGGCGAAAAGTAGAAGACACAGTAATTTGTTAACGGGGTTCGGCGCACAATGGAAAACCTACGTCCCCGGATCTTATTCGTTGTTGTTTACATTAGCTAATAATATTTCTTGGGTATTATGCCCGCCCAAGACTTCAGAGTTTTAACATCATGAGTTTAGGGAAAGTATTTCTGGATGTACTTTGCGTTCCAAGGGTGTTCCAGTTCTACGCCATGCTCATCTATCAACACATATGCTCCGCTTCCCGCTACTCTCTTCACTATGAAAGGGCCTTCCCATACTGGTTCCAACTTCCTGCACCCCTTTCGCTGAGACTGAGGTACTTCGCGCAACACCAGGTCGCCGGGTTGATACTCTCTAGGGATAACTCGCTTGTTGTATTCTCTAGATAATCGTCGATGGTAATTTTCCATGTCTGTGAGCGCGATTAACCGTTGTTCTTTTAGATCGTCGAGTTTCGCCAAAATTAAGTCAGTGTTTAAATTCTTCTCACATGCCTCATGCTTTGTCGTTGGTAAGATAACCTCAGATGAAAGTACTGCCTCTGCTCCAAAGGTAAGTAGGAATGGAGATGCTTCAGTTGCTTCTCTAACATTTGTCTTGTAAGACCATAAAACATTATGCAAATGTTCACACCATGCTTTCTTATGTGGTTCTACTCGCTTCTTCAAACCCATTCCAATGGTTTTATTGGTCGCTTCCGCTTGTCCGTTGCTCTGAGGATAGAGTGGAGTTGACTTTCCCAGCTTGACACCATATGTAGCAAGTAATTCTCTGATATTTTCGCCGACTAGCTCTTTCCCATTGTCTGTGCAAATTTCTGCTGGCACGCCGAATCTACAAAATATATTCTCCCAAACAAACTTGAATACCTCTTGCCCTGACTTCTTCTTGATAGCCTTAGCTTCACACTATTTGGTAAAGTAGTCAGTTGTTACTATTATATATTTTCTTTTCCCTGATCCTGGAGTCAGTGGTCCTATGATATCAATGCCCCACTTGGCGAAGGGTCAAGGACTGAGAACTGAATTTAATGATGTCGACGGCGCTTTAATCCTTTTTTTCCGAATAACTGACACTTCTTACATCGGCGAGCGTATTCTTTGGCGTCTGTATTCATCCACGGCCAGAAGTATCCTTGCATTCTTACCTTCAAAGCTAATGACCGCTGACCACTGTGGTTTCCACAATCTCCTTCATGAATTTCTTTTAGCAACTTCTTACCTTCTTCTCTTGATACACATCTCAGCAAGGGTCCTGAAAATGATCTGTGATATAATATTCCATCTCTAAGTTCGTAGTTTTCCGACCTACTGATTACTTGATGAGCTAATATCTTCTTTCCTGGCATAGTAAGGCGATACAGATAATATCTTATCGGCGTTCTCCAATCTGTCTCCGCTGACTCTTCAGTATCCATTGCCAACACCTCCCTTTGCTCTCGCTCATCCACAGAAGACTGCCGCACTCGCTCGATGGCTATTGAAGTGATCTCTGGATCTGTCAACATAGACGAGATAAAGGCTAAGGCATCAGCATGCCTATTATCCTTTCTGCAGATGTGACGAAACTTGATACCGGGAATCTCCTGGGCATACTCCCTAGCAAATTTTAGGTACTTCTGCAGGGAAGCATCAGTTGCTTGATAACGTCCAGAAATTTGCGAAATTACCAACTGAGAGTCACTTGTCACTATAACATCGATGATGCCCATTTCTATAATGAGTCGCATAGCATGTATTACTGCCTCGTACTCTGCCTCATTGTTGGTTGCTGGAAATTCCAACCTTAGCGAATGTACTATCCTGGCTCCCTTTGGCGAGGTAAAAACAATGCCAATTCATTTTCCTTATTTATTCGCCGAGCCGTTTACATACACCTCCCAACTTGTAGGACTACATTTCAACAGTTTTGTCACCTCATTTCTCGTTCATCATGCACAAACGATATTTCTTCTACTTCTTCTTCCTCTTCAATTGGGAAATCACCGAGAAAGTCGGCGATGACCTAGGATCTCTGAGCTGTTCGGATTTCATATTTAACACCGAACTGCTCAATCTGAGTATTCCATTTAGCAATTCGCCCCACTCTCTGAGAGATATGCAAGATGGATTAAATAGGAGTTTTTCTTAGGACAGTAATAGGGTGTGCATGAAAGTATGGGCGCAGCCGCGCGCGCTGAGATGTGAAAACTAAATCTAGGATCAACTGCTCAATCTTGGTATAGTTCTTTCTAGCTCCTTGCAAGGTTCTGCTAATATAATATATCGGCGTTTCTCCCCCTTTGGTTCTCACAAGTACAACGGTGATGGCTCCTGATGTGGCGGCGAGATAAACCATGAGTTCTTCGTCGTGCTCCGGTGGTTGGATCGCTCGGAGAGTAGCGAGATACCTTTTGATGCCTTGAAATGCAGCTTCCTGATCTTTAGTCCAGTTACTTTTCTCCTTCTTTCAAGATTTTGAAGAATAACTTGCATTTGTCAGAGAACCTTGAATAAATCTGTTGAGCGAAGCTAGAGTTCCATTAAGTCGATGAACGTCTTTTACTGTCACCGGCGAAGGCATATCTCTGATAGCCTGAATCTTTGATTGATCAGCTTCAACACCATTCTTTGTAACAACATATCCTAAGAATTTTCCCGAGTGACACCGAAAACACATTTTGCTAGATTTATTTTTAACTTAGTGATTCGCATGTGATCAAATATCTCTCTGAGGTCTTGAACGTGAGTTTGCTTCACCTTGCTCTTCACTAACATTTCATCAACATAAAAATCCATAGTCTTCCCTATCCATTTCTCAAACATCTTTTGAGCCATCTTTTGGTAATTAGCACCAGTATTCTTCAATCCAAAAGGCATCCGGGTATTGGAGAATAAGCCTTTAGTGGAAAAGAAAGCAGTATGCCACTGATCTTCTTCAGCGAGAGGTATTTGATTATATCCCGAATAGCCACCCATAAATGATAGCAACTCGTGCCTTGAGGTAGCGTCCACTGTTTGGTCAATGCTCGACAACGGAAAACTATTCTTCGGACATGCCCTGTTGAGGTCGCTAAAGTCAATACAAATCCCCACTCCCTTATTCTTCTTAGGTACCACTACCATATTTGTTAATGCATAAATATCGTTATCCAACAAACCTCAACCAGAAGAAAGAAGGCACGGCAGAGAAGGCGAAACGAAGTACGAGATCACTCCGAAGTAGGCTACCGCGGTAATCAAAAGAACGAGGGAAGGCATCACCGACTCAAGAAACCTTCCAAGAAGTCACATCAGCACCTTATAGGGAGACAGAAGGCTAGGGGCACGCGTCAATACATGGCTGGATCAGACAGCGGTATAAAGCAACTTAACAGATAAGAATTAAGACATCGAGAACATCAAGGGATTCATATAACGAATATATATACCAACTGAGAGGTGTCAACACAGGATTGCACTATATGGGCGGTGTGCAGAAACCAGCTGTCGCAAAAGACCATCAAAGCAGCAGAAGAAACGAAGGATAGCAAAGAGGAATCACTTCACCTAATCGCTATAAATACTCCTTCTCACCAATTGAGAAGGGGTCGACGAAATCACAAGGGGAGATATTATAGCCAAAATACCTTCTGGAATCAGAAGAATAGATTAAAAAAGTATCACTCCCAAGCTGTATGGAATCGAGATAGATAACCACCGAAAGGATTTGCATCACTACGATATGAATTTGTATAATGAATATGATTTAATGATATGGAGATGAAACACTTCGTTGTGGATCCACCTTGTTTAGTTTGCTTTTAGCATTATCCACTGTCTTAGAGTTTCTGATGAGTCCTTAAGATCGCTGTTCCATTCATTGGGTACGAACGGGGACGAGGATCCTAGGTGATACTTAGCCGATAATCGTCATCAATCTTAAAACTTTATGTGTGTTTGATATGGGAAAATTAGTATCAACAATATTCTCTATCCATTCAGTATACTCCGTTGGTCTAATGATACCAGATGCCCTCATCTTGTCAATCTCAGCTTCAACTGCTTCCTTATAAACTGGGGCTAATTTTCTGATTCGCTGCTTGAAAGGTCTGACCTTTGGATCAATATCCAACTTGTAACATGCTAATTTTGGGTCAATACCCGGCATTTCGTTCATCCCCCAAGCAAAAACGTCGGCATATTCTCTAAGCAGTGCTTGTAACTTCGCCGATTCTTCTTCGTTCAGTAGAGTACCAATCTTTACCATTTTTGGATCATTATTTTCGTCGATGTTTATATCTCTTGTGTTAGGGCATTGTCCGGTCAAACCCACTAGCGTTGGTATGTCAAGCTGGTTGTCAGTTTTAGGTGTCAAAACACAATTCTTGATTTAGCCTACTAGAGTTTAGATTTCGGAATTAGGATATGGACTAAGTAGTAGAGACCTTGAAGACGAAGACTGTAAAGACAAAGAAGACATCAATTATTCTTCATCGACAAAAGGTTAGTAGGAGTTATGACTTTTATGGAAATTCTTTTATTCTACTTTCCCTATCTTTCGAAATAGTCGGCTACTTTAGTAGTGATATTAATAGCGATGGGGATCGTGTTCTTGTCTACATGACCATGTGTTATGTTGGTATTTGTTCTCGCAAATGCTAAGTTTACAAGAATGCATGAGATAGATTCGATACCATTTGTCCATTGCAATGGTTTGCTTGCAAATCACTTGTTGGATATGGGTGAATCTAAAGGAGTACTCTTGAGCAAGGGTACAGGGGATTATAGCTGAGGACGTCTAACACGTCTAAGTACTGGTTAAGCCCAGAACTTCCAGCGGATCCAAGTTAAACCCTAAATCTGAATGACGAGGGTTCACGAACCGTTCGTGAACAGAGACTTGGGGAAAACTCTTGAGTTCCGAAGTGTCATTTTGTACGCGTACCTAACGTGAACTCAAAATCGATACTTCTGGGATTTTCACTCGGGTTAAACTTTGAACTCCTTTATCTCTTAGTTGGACTTGGTTATCACGAAAATATCTTCTGTGGTCCATCTAACGGTTCTCAATGTGTCAATAAGATAAAGATTATCTCTGGTCTGTTGGATATCAATCTTGAAGTGTTTAAAAGCTAATAAAACACTTGGCAGATAAATGATAAATGATTTCCAATTGAGATAAATCTCTGTTTACTTGGTTTGCAAGTTAGGGTTTCCAAAACTTGTGGGACAAGTAACTAGTTGCTTTATTCCAAAGCAACCTATCTTATTGAGTGTTATAAATAGAGGTGTCTAAGGACGAAAACCGCAAGCATCAAGCATACGTGAAGATTCCTTTTGGAAGAGATCGTAAAACTCTTTTCACTTCGGTGAATGCTTGTTGTGGTATAGTCATCCTCTATTAGGTAGCAGTTCCTCTTGGGATTTACCTGCGACTATAAAGACTTCTCTTGAGAGTTGGGAAGCACAGGTAGGAGATTAAGACCTTAGTGGTTGAAATCGGAGTAACTTGTAACCTTGGTAACCTGATTACGTTCTTGTCTATTCTACGGTCCTTCTCTTCTGATATAAGGCCATTCAAGAACTGATACGTTACAT